>VDFB02081022.1:0-33571 GCA_007258455.2 Sequoia sempervirens | reverse complement strand
ACCAACCCAAAGGCTTGAGGGCATTCCCAAAGACCAGATCGCATTTTTTTCCAAATTCAACAAATTTTCTTTTCACATAATCGGTTCGTGCTCACCATCAAGATTTTATCTGGTTCAATATCAAGAAAATCGAAGACATGGGTAATGTTAGGTTCTTTATTAGCTTTCCAACGATGTAATTTTTTTCACTTTCTAACAATGTTAAACTTTTCATCCATAATTTCTTTTGATTGTATGTCCATTTTTCTTCAAAAAGTAGTGTTTGGTATTTTTTTCACTATAAATTAACCGTTCATCAAAATTTGAAATAAATTATATTTTTAGAAACTAGACTCCATTCTACAATTTAAAAAAAATAAAATTTTAAAAAAATCTATTAGTTTCAAAAAATTTGAGGGGGAGCACGGCCAAAATTTAAGCTTTTTAGGAAGTGCCCACTTAGAAAATTAATAAAAAATCAAATATTCATTAAAAAATTATCATAAAATATCCAATCCTTACTACATACTGTTATCTAACTTCTGACCGGAGCGATTTTAAAAATACTAAAAAAAAGTCCACCGTGCTCGGGTCACACAAGAGTTGCTATGTTATGTTTTTCTGACAGAAACAACAGCAATTTGTGTGTGTCCCTCTTTTGATCCCCTTAATCTCAACCATTTTCAAAATAAATTAATAGTTTAGAAAGTAGACTCGGAGCACTGCGGTCCTTGTTTTTGTTCCATCAAAAAATTTTGAGTGTAGCTATCCTCAATTTCACGTCCAAGGTCAGTATTTCCTGATTTCAGAAAAAAAAAGTGGCCACTTAAGCCCCTTTTTTGGGAACCATCTTGGTGCACTTACCCTAGCATATTGGCTATCAAGGGTGAAATTGTTGTGATTGGAAGCCTCATTCACCATTTACTCCTTGTTATTGCTTCCTCATTTGTACTTACTCTCATACATTCACTCCCTACATCAAGATTATCATTCATCTTAGGCTCATTTTCAAGTGAAAAAGGTTGATAAAAAGAGCCTTACAAATTTGAGAACTTTATTATTCATTGGTAGACTATTTAAATACTTGTAAGTCCAAAAAATGTCAACAAACTTGTCTCACTCTATTCTCAGGCCAAGATGGTGAAGGTGATTCAGATTCTGACGAAGACAATGAGGATTCTTGGCTTCTTGTGATTCTCAAGTCTGGTTTTTTGGCTCTGGGTTCCTACGGTTGGCTTTTTGTGGTGTCTGAGGCTATTGGGGTCAGGTTTTCGGTGAGATTTTCTCTTGAAGACCTTGGTGCTATGGTTGCTTTGCTAATTCCTTGTTAGTTTTTTACGGTTCTAGCATGACTTCCTGAGTTCTGCTCTGTTAACTGTGTTGGGTTTGTGGTTGTTGGTGTCAGTTCTCCATTTTTGGCCCTTCTTCTTTTCCTCTAGGGGTCTCTCTTTGTGGGATTTGGCCGCTTTTAGGAGTTTTTGTTCTGTCATTTTCCTGTAGGCTCTGCCTATGGTCTATTTTGAATATCTCGTCATGTGTTGTGCTGGGAATCTTTATTTTGGTATGTTTGTTTGTTTCTTGGGGCACTTCTGCTACCTAGGTTCGGATTCTTTTTCTCTTTTTGAGAGCTGCTCTGCTCCCTCTATGGTCGATGAGGCTTTCTCTTTTGAAGAGGGTGGCCTTTGTTTATGACAGTGTTTGCTTGACTGCTGGTGTTTGTTGTGGATGTTTTCCACTATTTTTGTGTGTGGCTATGGAGGTTTTGCTCTGTGGGTGATCTTCACTCTAGGAGATCCTTGTTTGATGTTTCTTAGCTTCTTCGTTGGTGCTAGGGGAAGTTTATGGTCTGGGTTTTGCATCCTGTTGTCCTATTTTTACTGGATGGGTTCTTTGGAGTCTTTTCGTGGGTCAGTTTTGGAGGTTGACAGTTGTTTTTTAGGCATGTTCTAAGTTTTTTTGTGGTGGCTATGATTCTATTGTTTTCCTATGAGGCTGCTACAAGTTGGGGTTATCTACTTTCTGTCGGCTGAGCTATTTCTAATGCTTTTTTTGAAGGCTCGGGTGTTGTTGTTTTTATGGCTAATGGTTGGGGTGCTTTCTAAATCTTGCTTCAAGTTCTAGGAGTTTGTGATGTCTAAGGATATTATGTTTTCCCTTTCTATTGGTGTTGTTTTTTTGTTGGTTTCTATAGTTGGAGTCTTCTCTAGAGGTGGAGACTACTCCTATTGAAGGGGAGCCATCTCCTATTGAGGTGGACTTGGATGTTGTAGGTATGGCAGAAAGTTCTCTTCCCTCTTATTGGTTTCTATTGATGTGGAGCTTGTGGAAGCAAGAGAGTGGTGACTTTGGTAGTAAGGGTCCTCATATTATCCTCTCTTGTAGAGGGGAGATCTCTCTTGTAAAGGCAGAGTTTGAGATAGCATATCAGATGGAATGGTGTTGCAAGGATGCTGATGTTTCTTAGTGTTCAATTGTGTTTTTTGTCTCCTCATTTTTTGAGAGGGGTGAGGTTGTGCTTGAAGCTTTGGTTAATAGGGGTGTGTGGGCTTTATACACCTTTGACTTGTTTGTCTTCCTTGGCTCAATAATTGGTACTGTGAGCGTCTAGGTTGTTGTTGCATGGCCGGTTTAAGCTGTTATTATGGTTAGTTAGGGGTCTTGGTCCATGTTTTTTCTTGGTTCTAAGAGTTAAAGGTTCCTTCAAAACCTACTTGTTTAGTGCAACCCAAGTTGTATTGTTTATTTTAGATGACTGTTGCTATTTAGGTTGTTGATTATTAGCCAATTATTTTTTATGCAACTTTCTTTTTCAACAGGTTTTAAATCCCTTCAAAACTTGTTTGTAATGGGTTTTGAGTCCCATCAAAACATGTTTTTCCCCTAATAAAAAACAATGTGCACAAATTCACTCTATGTGCATATTATAGAGTAAGAGAGTTAACCCTAGTCAACACTCTCTACAACCTTGTCATCTTCTACCAATGTCAATTTTATGGTCATCTACAAACTAAATGTAGTGAGGTGCCATTCATTTGACTTGAGAAAATTTCCATATGTTAAAGCAATTCAAATCAAAGATCTTTAAAATTGGCATCAAAGCTAAAAATATTGCCCAATAAATTATTCTTCTTACCACCCTAAATCCTGCCAACTCTTCCACTCCTAAACTATTTTTAAATATAATTTAAATCAAATTAATTCTTTATAGTAGGTGATGGTAACAATTACTACGCAATACACACATGATGCAAATTTCAATATTCACATCTATGACTAAAAGAAATTTGGGAAGTGACAATATGGGTTGTGTATTCCTCTATGTGTATTGGATCTCCTTTTGCCTATATCTCTTTATTATATGAAATTGCAGAATATGTATCATTGAGGTGCAGAAGACCCCCAAGATAATTGCATGTTGCTCAATGCTTATGCTTCCATGTTAATCTTTTTTTGAAGGTTCAATAGCGCTATAGTTATTTGAATTCAATATAGATTAGTCCTTCATTTTAGTGAAGCATTTATATTTATATATTTTTTTATGTTTCTTAAATTTTCTAAAAGCTTTGAGAGGGGCTTCATGATATCGTTATAAGTTGAATATGATGAATTTCACATATTTACTATTTTTCAAATGAATATTTTATCTCTAAATTATCCTAAGACTTTAAATGATTATTTTATTTTATTTTGTATTGAGGAAATGCATTACAAAGAAAAAATAGCAGTTAAAAAACTACAATAAGAAATTGTACCCAAAGAGGAAACATTACGCCATACAGAGCTGTACAAATTACCATAGCTCAAAAAAATAAGACAAATATGCACAACAACTTAAACCGTTCCAAAAAGTTGGAATAATACAACAAAGAAAAAATACACAAGAATTATACATCTTGAAAGATAGAACTTAGACTTTGACCAAAATAAACTCCCTTTTTGCTCAGCAACTATCCAACTTGCAGCTTGATTTGTCAATTCTAATAACTCAAAGTAAAGTTCTTCAAGGTGTCATTCTGAAACAAAGGAAACAAGGCAACAAGATAGAAAAATATATCAGAGTAAATCCTTAAAAATATAGCTTCCTGATGAACATAATTGATAGTAAAAACAACTTTGAATCTATTTTTCCATGTATGTAGTAGAATAACATGCCTCACACTATCAACAATTCAATTATTATAAAGGCCAATCCCAAGAAGAGCTTCTTTCCAGCATAACTTATGAGTGAAAACAACAGAAAAATCATTGAACACAAAATTCCATAGCCTTTTAACCAACTAGCAATTCCAAAAAATATGCTTCATATTTTTATGAATGTGACAAAATGGACAGTTAGTTGGCTAGATCATAATACATTTTAGCTTGTCCCCAATAGGCAGTTTAAAGTGTAGTATCTTCTAGGCAATTAACTGAGCATCAACATTAACTTTAGATTTCCAAATTTGAGCAGATAATTTTAACCAAAACTTCTCACTAAACTTGCACTTCCATTTAGAATTCAATTGTGTCTTCAAGGGGAGAGATTAGGAAGCAACTTCAAATATATCTTTTTTAGAGGGAAGAACAAGAAGGGGTATGAAGGTAACCATGACTAGTCCTTCAAAAAATTGCATTGAATCAAAGTACAAAATTTCATAGACAACTCCACCGGCACCAAGGATTGCACAAAGATCAAAAAACTTTATGTTTGTTGCTAAGGGTAAACTAATTTTTAACCTCATTCCATGATGTCCAACTCATTGAATGGAAGTCCCATAAATTGCCAACATTATAAACCCCTTTTATGAACAAAGAATATGAATGCTACAGAAAGCTTAATGCAAGGGGTTGTCCATGACAGAGGATATGTTTGTTCCACCAAATAGATGAAATGGAAAAACTAAAACTGAGTTGTAGGGAATCTTCTCCTCTCCACTTTAACAAGTGACAAACATATTTCCAAGCCTTCCAAAGAGACTGAAGGGGAAGAGAAGCCTTTAGAGAGAAAATTGAAGCATAAATAATTTTGTCTAACTAGCCCACTTGCTGCCATTTTCCTTTAACTGAAGCTTGATTGATCTGATATCTAATGAGGATCTTCCATGGTTCATCCCCTTTAATAGCTCTAATAATCCATTTAGCAGCCAAACAAATCCCCTAAGTTCTTGGGTCTATGAGGCCCAATCCTCCTTTATGTTTTAGTTGAGTACAATAAGACCATGAAGTGGATATATATCTTGGGTTACCATCCCACTTTTCCCATAGAAATATGCGTATAATTTTGAATATATCCTCATACCCTTTCTTAGAAGGAATCCAACATGAAGAATAATAGACATGTGAAGCAAGGAAAATCTTGTCAACAACTTGAATTTTGCCAGCCAAGGAAAGGAATTTATACCCCTAGTTAAAGAGTTTCTGCTTAAGTCTATCAAGAAACCAATTCCACATATCACCAAGAGAAACCCCAATACCGAAGGGAATACCAAGATACCTCATAATTTCTCCATGTCTTATTTGTTTCCACTCTTTGGGAATCCACTGAGGAACATCCTCAGCTTGAATCATTAAGAATTTTGTCTTGTTATGAGCTAGTTTAGAACCTGAAATTTCACAATAAAACTCCAAAATTTCCATTAGATTGGAGATGTCCTTTTCAAAATTTCGTAAAAAGAGTAAGCTATCATTAGCATAATGAGAGTTAATAACAACAACATTGTGAGAGATGGAAACTCCTGCTATGAGTTGTTGATTAATAGCACTTTGAAGAAGATAACCCAAGGCATCAACTGTAAGAGCATATAGGTAAGGCGCTAGAGGGAATCCTCGGTGTATGGATCACTATAGTAAAAAAGGATTAGTCATCATGTTATTGATGATAATTCAAGCATTAGGATCCTGGAAAAGCATTTGAATGTGAGACCAGATTTTAGGCCCGAAACCCAACCATTGTAGCATTTTTATAATAAAGCTCCAATGAATTCTATCAGAGGCCTTATCAAAGTCAAGTTTAATTAAAATAGTATTCTGGCATGTTTGATGAGCCCATTCATAGGTTTTCAAGCTAACATAAGGTTATCAAGAATATATCTGCCAACAATAAAACATGTTTGCTCTGTTCTAACAATCTATTTCACCACGGGTTTTATTTGAATAGCCAAAGCTTTAGCAATTATTTTATATGAAGTGTTTAATAAGGTGATAGGGCACCAACCAAAAATAGAGTCTTCCATATTTCCTTTAGGAAGAAGCTTAATTATGCCATCATTAATGTTTGGACCTAGGGAACCTTTGTTAAGGGCCTCCAAATATAAACAATAAAAGTCTTCCTTGATATGTGGCCACATAACTTGGTAGAATTCCATAGGAAGCTCGTCGCTACCCAGACTTTTATGAGGGGCCATAGAGAAAAGACAATGTTCCAATTCTTCCAATGATAATGATCTATCAAGATACTGGCTGTACCCTGGATCAATTTTGTTAGGAATATGATCTTTGATGACATCCTCAAGAATTTGTTGAATATCCTCCCATTAGTCATCTTTGAAGAGGTTCTCATAAAAACATTTGAAAAAATTACAAATATTAGTGGGGCTACTTTATAAGACATTGAATTCATCCTTTATAGCACCAATTCTTTCCTTTTTATGTTTATAGTTGAGATAATTAAAAAAGTACTTTGTACCCTTATTTCCTTCCTTTATCCAATGTAATCTGGATATGATTTTGGCCCCCTGCCCTTTATAATTATCAATTTTACATAGTTGAGCCTCAATAGAAACAATGGAGGTTTGAATTATGATATTATTAGGATCAACATTAAGCAATTTTCTGTCATGCACGAGTTTTCCTTAGAGGGATATTTCTTTCCATTTATGTTGCCTAGCCATTTGATTGCCAAATGAACACAAAAAACTAGTGCATTTATTTATAGCAGCACACCACCAATCTATCCAAGACCCACCATCATCAGGTTTGGAGATGGAGTTCCAAAGGCCTTCAAGAGTAGCTAGACAAGAAGGATTTTTTAAGTGGGATACATTAAGTTTGAAAGGCAACGAACTATCTAAGTTTGATTTTGAGGACAATCCTATATTGCAAATGATTGGGTAATGGTCAAAGAGAGTGGTGGCAAGGTCCACTTGAACATACAAACCCAAAGAGTCTTGATTGAGGGGAAAAGTAGGAGATATGTAAAATCTATCCAACCTACTTAGTTTCCTATCACACCCCAATTTGCAATTGGACCAAGTGTACCAATTGTTTGAATGGCTTGCAATATTATCATGAATAGGATCAACCACTCCCAAGGAGTTTCAATAAAAAATCCAACTATCAAATAAATCTCTACTGAGATTAAAATCTTTAGACTAGTTGCGATCATGAGCATGCTCAACCATATTAAAGTCACCCCCTATTAACCACTCAACATTGGGTAAGTTATTAGCCAACCAGTTCCATAACTCCACACATTCTTTAGCAGAGTGCGGGGCATAAATAGAACAAAAACCGATGAGTTATCCATTGATAAAAGTAAGGGCCCAAACATAGTTGTGTGAGGGGTCCTCCCCTTTATCAATAACATGCTTAGCAATCCAGGGTGCGATCCCAATAACAACTCCACATTTGCCCTCAATATGAGAAGTAAACAAGAACATGGCATCACCCCAAATCTTACATAAGGATATTTCAAGCTTAATTCCCCCGATTTTGGTTTCTTGAAGGAAGAGCACATCAGGTTTCCATTTCATAACAACCTCTTTGAATTTATATTTATGGGGGGGGGAGAAATCCCTCACATGTTCCAGGACAATATCTTATAATTCATGATGAGGGGAGGATTCTTCATCCTGAGTCAACACACTGAACTAATTTTTAATATTCAAATTTGAGTTCTTAACTTCACGATCATGAGAGGTGGAAGAAGGAGATCTAGAATGATGATGAATTTGGGAAGGAGAAAGGGTTGAATCAGGAGTGTATTGGCGAGGAGAAGAGGGGCAAGGGGGGAAGAGTAATCATGAGCAAGGGATTTAGAAGCAGAATGGGGGACATGAGTGTATTGGTGAGGAGAAGAGGGGCATGGGGGGGAGGAGGAATCACGAGCAAGGGATTTAGAAGCAGAATGGGGGGGAGAATGAGAATGCACTTGGCAAGGAGAAAGAGAGGAAGGAGGAGGGGAAGGCTCTTTCCTCTTTCTAACCTCTCTCTAACTGTCTGACATAACGACATCTTTGAAAGATGGGATTGTCTCACCAAGAACACCAGGAGTACTACCAGGGCTAGAATGAGGAACAAGAGCACTTTCTAAGGTAGGTGATGAGGGACGAGAGGGTTGAATGGTATGAGGCAAATGACTGGGGGAGGATAAATGGTCACTAGCTAGAGAGGAGACTGTTGGCGTTTGGACCATTTTCTATTTTCTAATTGGGCACTCACAGATCAGATGGCCTCTTTTCAACAGTAGAAGCATGCATTTGGCTTATTTAAATAAACAACTGGTTGATTCAACTCAAAACCAAGGCCAAACAAGTTTAAGATCTCTAGTAGGGGCTTGTTTAAATCAACTTCCACACAATCCCTAGGATGAACCCTAAGGCTTGAGAATTTATCAAAACTATGCTTACACCAAATTACTCAACCCAGGTGAGCAACAATGTCTTTTAAGAAAGGTCTAAAAGTGAAATTTAGAAAGGGAAACTCAACCCACATAGGATAGCGAGAATGGGAAGGGCCTTTAGGGTGAATATTAAAATTCCAAGCTTGTAGATAACATATTTGACCACAAATTACCCATGTCCCATATTGCAAGACAACCTACGCATGGTCTCCAATTTTGAACATACAGGACACATACCCCTTTCCAAGACCCCACATAACCTCTATTTCCCATCCTCGATTCTCCCAGTTTAATCTTTCCCATTTAAAAGACTCAGTTTCAGAAGGCACACCTCTTCAAAAAAACAAAATCATAGTTCTATTTTGGCACTCTGCAATTAAATCAATAACATCATTAGGGAGTTGTATTTTCAAGGTTTTACCCAAATTTTCTTCCATCATAGGCTCATATGGGTCTTCATTGGAAATGGTTGGGCTTTTCTCTAAAGTCATCTCCAGATTCACAACTTCATTGTGGTCATTTTCCTTCGAATCTAGCTTGCAATTTGTTGTATTTTCCTTACCCTACGTGTGAGATGGGTCACCCAGTAGTCGAGCTTCAACTTTGAGCCGCATTGGGGCTGAGAGTAGCCAAAAACCAAAGAATAATGGCAACAAGGGTTTCAGGAAGGTTTGCTTCAAAGGCTTCACAATGTGCGTCCAACACTTTTACTTTTTAGACTTTAAATGATTTGGATTCTAATATAGGCATGCAAATTGGGTTTGAATTAGGCTCCTTTTATGATAAAACTCAATTTTCTTTGAACTTGTTGGAGGGATGAATTTTGTTATAGTTTTTTTTTGAATTGGGATAGAGTGAATTATATATAGTTTCATGTATAGTATACTTTTTTTGTTGCTTCAAGATTTTTAAAACATTATTGGGTGGTTTGAAAAATTTGTGTTATGTAGGATGGATATTAATGCTAATATTCTTCATGGTCTTGTTGTGATTGATGTCTTCACAAATAAAAAGTGTCTTACTACTTTCCTCCTACACTGTATAAACTTGTAAACCTCTAAATATTTTGTCTTGACCAAGTAGATTATCTTTGGATTTGAAGGTAAATTAAACTATTATCTTGTGCATTAAGATGCACAAACCTAATTTGATTTACAATAAATTAGGGATAAAAGTTGTGATTTTAGACTCACCCAAAAGTAATCAAACATATTTTGTGTTGTTCACTTGTAGCTTCTCAAGGTAAGCATAACTCCACAAAATCTTCTTACCATTTTACGCTGGCTTTGTGAATATTAAGTATAGATGGTGAGCATTGGACATTTTATATTATTATAGAATATCATTATTTAACCACAACACAAAAGAGTGTTTCAATTTTACCCCAATTTTGTTTGGTACAGACTAGTCCTCTGATCCTCCCAACTAAATAAAATACCATGTGAGTATTTAGGACATAACATGACAATGAAAATAAATGAGGTTTCTTATCTTTCTAGTTTGTAGACAACCATATGCCACATAAACACATGAAACTCCTTAGAACTAATGTGCCTTTTGAGCTTTGGTAGCCATAGCCCTTATGTATATGGTTAATAACATTATCATATTGCAAGCATAGGCTTAAATTATTTGATCTCATGGAATCTTGAAAAGATTCATGAGATCATGTTCAAATTTTGTTGATTTTGCACATCCTTGGACACTTCAAAATTGTATTTTCAAATCACAACAAGGTTGAAGAAAAATCATGCACATAAACACTAAATAATGATACAACCATTTAATAAACAACTTTAATCTTTTTTCAACAATTCAATGTCATGCACCATTTATGTGAAGTTAACATGTTTTTTTATGTGACTTACATTAAAATAGATAATACTTAAGTATAAATATGGCTTCAATATAGGTTGGTGAATATATTTGTTTATGGACCTATAGTATAAGAAAATTTAGTGTACTACATATAATTTTTATGATAGGATACAAACACAAGTATAATAAGACATATATCAATTGAATTTACTTATCATGTAGAGTAATTTATTTCAATTTTTCTTGGTCAAAACTATCAAGTTATATCATCTATTCATAGAAATTTATAAATTTATAGGTTCACACTTTTTTTAGATAGAGAGCTCCACTAAGTTCCTTGGTTATGGTAAAAACATATTAAACTATATTAATGGTAGCATATGGTCTTAATGTCAATATGAGTTGATTCTGAGGAATTTTGTAATGGATTAGTTGTTCATTAATTTTTGTGCAATTTATATAAAATCTTAATGTATTAATTTTATTAATGATTTTAAAAATAATTTTAAAATAAAAAATAAATTTCAAATTCTAGTTCTAACTAGTTAACAAGATACAAATAATGATAAAATTCATGTTTGATATGAATACAAATATACAACTCATATAAAACAATTCTTTTATAAATTTTCAATAAAGCTTTTCTTTTTTTTAAAAACCATTCCAAAGATGGATAAACCTCTCATTCGATTCCATTAATCTTAAGGAAAAGGTATTTGTTTTTGGTGGCCATAAGAATTCACTCAAGTTCATCTAATCTAAATGTTTTGACAAGTTCAAAAGACTTGTTTGAATTTGAAAAGTGACTTACCATTTTTTTTATGTTCATATAATTAAAAAATATTATAGAGAAAATCTATGAAAACATATTCTTTAAAATACAAATACAAACAAATAATTAACACACCAAAAATTTGTAAAGAAAAATTCTAATAAATTAGAATTTTAATATTAGATAAGTTCATTTCATTTCATAATTATTTGTTAATTAAAAATAATATTATTTAAAAAAAAAAAACAAAAACAATTTAATTGTGGACATATATCCATTATAAAGAAACGTGTTTCTCTAGAAAAGAAACACCGAGGGTAGCCCCTTCCACTGGACCATAGCCTAACTAAATAAAGGGATCTCTACAGCCGCACAAAAATAACATGACCTCTTAGATACGCAACAAAATCCGGCAGCTTTTCCCCTACACTTAATTTACATAAGAATATCTCTCTATCAAAATCCGAAGTGGGATAATCATCTGCGTAGGCAGCTACGTGGAACTTTGGATTTATCTCACAGGACCACAAGACTTGCGGATTCAACCCGACTACCTAGGAAATTCCTCCAACTACTTAAGCTTTTGCTCTGGGTTTCGATTCTAGTGTTTTTTTCGCTGCAATAAGGATCCTGAAAAATGGCAACCAGGATGACATCGTTTGTGAATGTACCTGCAGATTCACATTTTTCCTTGCAAAATTTGCCGTATGGAGTGTTTAAGCCAACTGTTTACCAGCAGGCAAGGCTGGGAGTGGCCATCGGAGAGCATGTGTTGGACCTCAGCGCCGTTGCCCAAGCAGGCCTTTTCGACGGCCCTCTGCTTAAACAATCGGACTGTTTTTTGCAGGTTAGTCTGGAATTCTTTGGATTTTCATCTGTTTTGTTAGTGGTTATATGAGAAGCCTAGTTCATCTAGTCTAGCCACTTTGATTTGTCTTATTTAAGATTGGAATCTCAGTTTTTAGTAACAGGTTTCTCCTTTTTTTGGGTGAGTCTCAGTGTAGTAGTGGTAAATGCTGAGATTATCTAGGGAGTTCACCCTCACATCAAAGGTCCCAGTCCTTTCCCACTTGTTTGGAGCTAATCCTTACCCTTCATGTTGTGCAAATTTGTGCTTATCATGATTTAGGGTGTTCTGTAGGTCTATGCCTAGTAGGACTAGCTTTACTGCTGAGATGTTCAGTCCACGAAAATGCTGGTCCAGAAGCAGCATTTCGATCTCTTAAGCATTTGGAGTTTTCGGCTGTCTTGATTTTCATTCTCTTTTCTTGTTCTTGGGAATCAATTACTTTGAGCTTCATTTTATAATTTATTTCTTCCGTGACATATCCCTCTGAGTATCTATTACTTCGATGATCCATGTTTCAACACTTGGCAGTCATTGCCTATCTTTCGAAAGATGGGATTGAAATATGCAAAACAAACTATTGCATGATGTTAGTTAACAATATTTTAATCATTTCTTCTGTGACCCACGTCTAATGAGAGGTCATTCCTTTTAATGATTAATGTCGCAAGAATACTTATTTCCTCTTTTACCTGTGTCTCGTGAGATTAAATGATCAAATCGATGCTTATTGCATACTGTTGAAAGTTAGGATTGAAATTGGCAAAATGAACCATTGAATATTATCAGACAACCACCAAACTTGCCCCCAATAACCAGGATTCTCATTGCATAGCTGTCGAGAGGGGGATTGAAACTGGTGTACTGTACCATTTCATAGCATCAATTAACACCGTCTAAACTCACACCCAACAATTGGGGCATCTTGTCAAGTCACCCTATCAGACCCTTAGCTAGGAATACATTTCTTTTAAGAATTGGGTTTATTCTCGAGTTTTGTATATGTTAGTTTTAGGATCAGATTTGCAATAAGCAGAAATACAACAACACATGAACAATAAACACAACACTTTTACCCCAGGAAAACCCTCCTACTCCAGGGAGAAAAACCCAGCAAAATATATCTTCAATATATTGAATGAATAAGAGCAGAAATCTGCTTACAAGTCTGGCCTTACTCAAGGCTGGATTATTACAATGAATAATAGCATCACTCCTTGATGCAAATATACAAATGAATATGATCCTCCTTGAAATTAATCTGTTGCTAAGGTGCGAACTTGAAGTTTTGGAATTGATTGGTGATCAAATGGATGAACATATCCTTCTATATATACATTGCAAGGAGACTCTTCATAAGCAATGTGACTCTTCACCTAGGTTGGCCTTTTTTGATAAATAGCAAATATAAAATATAATTTTGTAATAAGGCCGACTTGTCTTAGTAATCATCTATTATATTAACATAGGAGAAAATATCTCCCTAAGCTAAAAACAGTAAGACTCCCTCTTAGCTAGGGAGGCATTTTCTAGATATCTTTGTCATGGAGTCTCTCAACATGATGCCCACAATGGTTACACCCATTTGTGGAAAGCTCAAAGGTTCATCACAGAGTCTTTCAATGTGATGTCGTCATGGAGACATGACACCCACCATGGCTACTCCCATATGTGGAAAGAAACACACATACAAGTCCCCATCACGAAGTCTCTCAACATGACGTCCACCATGGCTACTCACATGTGTGGAAAAACACAAGTACAAGGGGATCATCACGGAGCCTCTCAACGTGATGTTGCCATGCAGTCTCTCAACATGATGTCTCATCTCAATCTCATAGATGAACAAGGGCTCGCACCTCATATTTCTTTGTCTCAAAGAAATATACACTACAAGGGCTTTCACCTCATACTTCTTTGTCATAGAGAAACATACACTACAACAGCTTTCACCTCATACTTCTCCCTCATAGAGAAATATACACTACAAGGGCTTTCACCTCATACTTCTCCATCACAGAGAAATATACACTAAAAGGGCTTTCACCTCATACTTCTCTGTCACAAAGAAATGTACATTACAACAAATCTTCAAGATGATGTGACTCCCTTTGAAGCTCCAAGTACTTGCATCAACCTCCTAATCTCCTTTTCCAAGGTTGTCTCTGTTGGTTTGTCATGTTAATTTTTATGATCAAATTTAATGCACAAAATTTAAATTCAAAATAAGACAATAAGAACACAACAGATACCCTGGGAAAACCCTCCTATTGAGGGAGAAAAACCCAGCAACAATATATGTCACTTATATATTGAAATATAAACACAAATGTCTTCTTTACAAAGGCCGATATGAGGGCCAATAAGAGGCACCACAAACTGATGCAAACACAACAATAGAATGAAGCAATTCACTGAATGATATCAGCCACTAACAAGATACACTTCTACATAAATCGCTACCTCTTCTACATGATTCGCACTTCACTTCAAAGGTTAATATCGAACTGAATGAATACAAGACAATGAGTGGATGTGTATAAATACAAAGGGAAGAGCAACACATCTCCTCAAGTGAACATGTCAGCCTCCTCATAGAATGATGTGCCTCTTGATTTTGTGCCTCATCATGAAGAGATGTCGGCCTTGATGAAGTGACGACTTTCCAATAACAAATATTAAATCTCATTTAATGAAAGACATGACTCTTCAAAATGTCTTAAGTTGGCCCAAGGAATAGAATATAAGTATAATTTAAATAGCCATTAGGCTATATTTCAATTGTCTTCATACTCGGATCTGGAAGAAGCAACCCGTCACTGCTAGAACATCAACACTCCCTCTTAGCAAGGGATGATGCTTCCAGGTACACAAGATATATCACCTCATCATGATATCAGATATCACCTCAACATGATATCAACCATAATGGCTACAACCATGTATGGTATGTACAAGTGTTCATCACTTGTGTGATGTTGTCACCTCAGCATGACTTTCACCATGGCTCTCCCAGAGGGTGAAACACAAGTGTAAAAGTCATCACAAACTCTCTCACGTGATGTTGTCATGGAGTCACACACATGACATCCACCATGGCTCTCCCCGAGGGTGGAATCAAGGGATTTCACCTCGAACTTCTCTCACAAAGAAGAATTCATTACTCAAGGGATTTCACCTTGAACTTCTCTCACAGAGAAGAACTCATTACTCAAGGGATTTCACCTCAAACTTCTCTCATAGAGAAGAACTCATTACAGGCTATCACTGATACTAAGACTCTTTCTTAGTTAAGGTTGGATTCTCCACCATACCAAGCTTATCTCAAAAGTACACAAACTTTATTCTGGAGAGGGGTTTGGTGAGAACGTTTGTCGTCTGCTTATCAGTGTTAATATACTTCAACTGTATAGCCTTCCTCAATACCATATCTCTAATATAGTGGTATTTGATCTCAACATACTTGGTTCTATCATGGAACATAGGATTGACAAAAATCTTCACACAGCTCTGGTTATCACAATGAATGATAGTAGGCTCCATTGATTGTCCAAACAATCCAACAAGGAGCTTACGAAGCCACACTACTTCCTGAGCTGCCATACAAGCTGCAATATACTCTGCCTCTACTGCACTCAATGCTACAGATGACTACTTCCTGCTGCTCCATGTAATCATAGTAGATCCCAAACTGAAGCAATATCCAGAGGTGCTCTTTCAATCTGTGACACACCTTGCCCAATCAGAATCAGTATAACCATGCAACTCCAAGTTAGCATTTGAAGAATATCTCAACCCATATCCAACTGTGCCACACAAGTATCTTAGGATATGTTTAGCTCCAACAAGATGTATATGTCTTGGTTCACACATGAATTGACTAACTGCACTCACAGCATAATAGATATATGGTCTAGTGTTAACTAGATACATCAAGGACCCAATCAATTTCCTTTATATTGTAGGATCCACCATGTCTAAACTAGTTGTAGCCTCCTTCAATTTATGTAGGTTGCTCTCCATAGGTGTGTAGACATGGATTTTCAATCCATCATACCAAACCTCTTAAGTATATCAATGGTGTACTTCCCTTGACTTCGAATCATCTCATTTGGTTTCTGCCAAACTTCTAAGCCAAGGAAGTAATGCATAAGCCCAAGGTCTTTCATCTCAAACTCAGAGGCCAACTCTTTCTTACATTTGATGATTAAGTGCTCTTCTCTACTAAGAATCAAATCATCAACATATAAAACCAAAATCAATGCTCCACCATCAATTACCTTAAACTACAAATTAGAGTCAGCATCATTCTTCAAGAAGCCCAAACTTGACAGGTAACAATCAATTCTTTCGTACCATGCACGAGGAGCCTACATAAGACCATACAAGGCCTTCTTCAACTTGCAAACATGAGACTCCTTCCCATGTACCTCAAACCCATCAAGCTGCTTGATACAAACTTCTTCCTCAATCACACCATTTAGAAAAGTTGTCTTCACATCCATTTGATGAATCTTCCATCCTCTAGATGCAGCAATGGCAATGATGGTTCTAACAGAAGTATAGCAAACAACAAGAGAAAATGTTTCTTCATAATCAACTCCCTCTTTCTGTGAGAACCCACGAGCCATGAATCTTGCCTTGTACTTCTCAATGCTCCCATCAACTGCATGCTTGATCTTGAAGAGCCATTTCAAAGATACCACATATTTGTCTTTAGGTTTAGGAACAATGTCCCAAACATTATTCTTGAGAATTGATTGGTACTCCTTTGTCATAGCATCTTTCCAAAATTGTTGACTGGAAGCTTCCTTCACACTAGAAGGCTTAGACTCAATAATCTGACTCATTAAGGCAACATAACTAGAGAACTTATGTGGCCTTTTACTTTCTCTGAATCTACCTCTAGGATTTGTGAACCTTTCAACCTATTGCATGGTTTCCCTAGCCCAAAGAGGTCTCTTTCTTCTAATCACTATATCGGTAGGCCCATCAGTAGGTTCCAAGGGCTCAACTGGATCAACATCTTCCTTTTGTTCTGAAGTCTCCTTTTGAATCTCAAGAGTATGGTTAACTTTCATATCCTAAGGAGACTCATCATTGTCAATCTCCACATGAGTTCCCTTGGATCTTCTAAATGCAACATCTTCCTCGAATGTGACATCTCTACTGATCTTAATCAATTTCTGACCTGGAACGTATATCCTATAGGCTTTTGATGTTTCACTATAACCCACAAATATTCCCTTCTTGCCAGAAGGCTCCAACTTTGTTCTCTTTTCCTTTGGAACATGGACATAGACAAGACATCCAAAGATCCTTAAATGACTAACCTTTGGCTTCTTTCCTGTAAAGGCTTCTTCTGAAGTCATTTTCCAAAACCTTGTGAGGACTTCTATTCTGAACATATACTACAGTCCTGGAAGATTTTCCCATAAGAAGGTTTGCAGATCCTAGTCATGAATCATGGATTTTGTTGCTTCCACGATCATCCCGTTCTCTCTCTACAACACCATTTTGTGGCGAATTATAGGGGACATAAAACTCCCTCTTAATCCCAGCATCAACACAAAAAATTTGAAAGCTGCTAGAGGTGTATTCTCCTGCATTATCATATATGAGGACCTTGATTCTTTTACTAGAAAGAATCTCTACTAGAGATTTGAATTCCTTGAACCTTTCTAACACTTCCCCAAACTCTTTAGTTTTCAAAAAATAAATCCAAGTCTTTCTAGAATGGTCATCAATAAAAAGAACATAATACAAGAAACCACTTGAAGAAGGAACAGACATAGGTCCACATAAATCAGAATGAATAAGGTCTAAAATACACTTAGATCTACTTTCTCTATTATGGAATGGAGCTTTTGAATTCTTACCCATAGCACATCCTTTGCAAGTTCCTTCATGCTCCTAATTGAACTTAGGAAGTCCCACAATCATCTTCTCCATGGTAGGTAAGGCTCGGAAGTGTAGGTGAGCCAATCTTCAATGCCAAAGATCACATAAGCTTGAAGAATCATGAACTCGTGCCTGTAGTGTATGTGTACATATCCTATAGAGGCATTCATGTCTAACACCAATTACTTGAGCATCCTTGAAACTATAATTCTCCATCCACACAAGAACTTTTCCTTTGGAGAAGGCAACTTGATATCCTTTATCTTCTAGGGCTGAAATGGAGATGAGATTGTGCTTGATTCTTTGAACATAAAGAACATCACTTAACTGAAGTGTAATTTCAGAATCCAAATGAAGAGTAGAGGCCCCAATCCCTTTCACAGAGTAGCCAACATCATCTCTAATAATGACTTGTTCGGAAGAATCTCTCTCCACCAAACTTGATAAGTGCTCCTTAAATCCAGTGATGTGCCGAGAAGCACCACTGTCGATCAGCCAAGTGTTGGGATTTGTAGGTACATTGCTTGACAATTCCAAATAGAACAAGTATTCACAAGATTCCTTCTAATGAGAGGCATCATCAACATCTGCAATGGTGGCCTATTGCTTAGTCCTGGATGGACAATGCTTGGCAAAGTGACCATACTTGTCACATCTAAAGAATTGGATCATGGAAATGTCTCTCTTCTTCTTGGAAGCGGGAGCATCATCATTTCCCTTATCTTAATTCCTCTTGAAGAAACCTTTCTTTCCATATTTTCCTTTCTTCTTCGAAGCATGGGAGGCGAGAACATGAACATCTTCATTCTTTGAACTTTGACCAACACCTCTAGCCACCAACCTTGATTCTTCTTGAATGCAGTCTTCCCTTAGATGATCAAACTTAGGAATTTTTGATCTTGCACTAATTCCTTAAATGTAGGATTCCCAAGACAAAGGAAGACCATTGAGGGCAAGCATGGTCAAGTATTTGTCATCAACCACATGGCCAATTGTCGAGAGTGGATCTCTCAAATCTAAAATCCTCATCAAGTAGGAAATCATTGATTCTCCTTTCACCATCTTCACATGGTGTAGTTGTTGCTTCAGTGCAAGTGCTCGACTGGTATTGTTGATTTCATACATTTCTTCCAATGTTTTAAACATGTCTCTTGTTGTCTTCAACTTAGAAACAATAGGAACGATATGATCCTTAATGAAATCAACCAACATTTTCATTGCCTTGATATCTTTCTTCTTCCACTACAACTTCTCTTCTTCATCCTCAGGTTCAAGAACATCAGACTCCACAAACTCACCCAAGTCATTCTTTTGCAAGGTAAGAATGATCCTTAATCTCCATGATGTGAAGTTGGATGCTCCTTCAAGTCTATCCTCAACCTTAAGCCCATTCACCATCTTGACTAAAGTAGATATAGACAAAGAAATATAAATAAGAGAATAGAGTATTGTTGTAAGGAAAAATCTGAGCACGATCTCCTCAAACCCACTCTAATACCATGTTAATTTTTATGATCAGATTTAATGCATAGAATTTAATTCAAAATCAGACAATAAGAACACAGCAGATACCCTGGGAAAACCCTCCTCTTGAGGGAGAAAAACCCAACAACAATATATATCACTTATATATTGAAATGTAAACACAAATGTCTTCTTTACAAAGGCCGATATGAGGGCCAATAAGAGGCACCACAAACTGATGCAAACACAGCAATAAAATGAAGCAATTCACTGAATGATATCAGCCACTAACAAGATACACTTCTACAGAAATTGCTGCCTCTTCTAGATGATTCGCACTTCACTTCAAAGGTTAATATCAAACTGAATGAATACAAGACAATGAGTTGATGTGTATAAATACAAAGGGAAGAGCAATGCATCTCCTCAAGTGAACATGTTGGCATCCTCATAGAATGGTGTGCCTCTTGAATTTGTGCCTCATCATGAAGAGATGTCGACCTTGATGAAGTGACGATTTTCCAATAAAAAATATTAAATCTCATTTAATGAAAGACGTGACTCTTCAAAATGTCTTAAGTCGGCCCAAGGGATAGAATATAAGTATAATTTAAATAGCTATTAGGTTATATTTCAATTATCTTCATACTTGGATCTGGAAGAAGCAGCCCGTCGCTGCTAGAACATCAACATGTCAAATTCCCTCTGAATGTTAATTCCTCATCTTTGAATAAACTGATCACAATGATAGTCTAAATAGATTCTTCCTCTTCGAGAGATGTCTCCAATTAAGTGCCACCAACTTAGTTCCATGGCAACAAGTTGTGTCTCCATTATTTAGCCTATGTGACTTCCTTAAAGGATGCATCAAGCTCTTCCTCCCTTGAATGAAATATCTCATCATCCTTATGCTCCTTGGTTCGTCTTGAAAGCATTTTAGAGAGTTTAATAATAGTTCATAGAACTAAACTATCCTGAAGAGAAGTACTAATGCTAGAATCATACATGATTCACTATTCCAATGTTATTGCATGAATTAAGAACTACATAAAATTCATTCAAGGTACAAGCATAAAATTATTATCTCTTTATCTTGGTACACCAATGAGCTAGACCTGTAGCTGTGTCTCATCTTCGCCACCTTCACTCGATCTTGGCCTCATGGAAAGTGGGAATATAAATTGACTGTTTATCAAAGATTGAAGACTCCATTTAGATCTTGAGATCACATTATGAATCAACACACCCACACTCATGTGATTAAAGAGTTTAAGTAATCAAAAGAGTGAAAATAAATCATCACGACTTCCTTCCACATAGCCAAAGAGAATACGACATACGAAAAATGCCACGAAGTGTTAAGCCACCTTTAATCAATGAATCAATGAATACCACAAGAGTCGTCCCTCCATACATCACCACTGCAACCACATTGAACATTTATTGTGCATTGAACAGGCCTGTGGCTTCAATCATTACTTCTTGACTAAATTTCTATTTAACCAAATCTGATCGGATATTTTCTTAAACCCGCTTTGATACCATGTTAGTTTTAGGATCAGATTTGCAATAAGCAGAAATACAACAACACATGAACAATAAACACAATACTTTTACCCTGGGAAAACCCTCCTACTCAAGGGAGAAAAATCGAGCAAAATATATCTCCAATATATTGAATGAATAAGAGCATAAATTTGCTTACAAGTCTAGCCTTACTCAAGGCTAAATTATTACAATGAATAATAACATCACTCCTTGATGCAAATATACAAATGAATATGATCCTCCTTGAAATTGATCTGTTGTTACCAAATGAAGATTTGTTGCTAAGGTATGAACTTGAATTTTTAGAATTGATTGATGATCAAATGGATGAACATATCCTTCTATATATACACTACAAGGAGACTCTTCACAAGCAAGGTGACTCTTCACCTAGGTCAGCCTTTTTTGATAAATAGCAAATATAAAATATAATTTTATAATAAGGCTGACTTGTCTTAATAATCATTTATTATATTAACTTAGGAGAAAATATCTCCCTAAGCTAAAAACACTAACAGTATAGAGGTTAAAATCCTACACTAATGCAATTTTTAAAGCAATCCTAGACCTTATCATTAAACTTTGACTTGCTCAATTGTCACTGGTCAGGTTAATTGTTGATATTTTTGGACTTAATGCCAATATACCTTTTTTGTTGACATGCCATTTAGTTTGCTACAACTTTGTGACCAAACAAACACTGATATTATTCTACCACTTGCTTAGTCACTTTATGTCATTCCTATTGCATGAATGCATCTGTTTTTATTGTACATAGTAAGCCACTATTGGTTATTCATTAATGAGTTAATCACTTCATCTATTCATGAAATTGTTAATGCTAGATTGCACTGTATATATAGTAGCATTGAGTGGTTATTCATACTTTTTTCTCTAAATTTTAGTAGTTTCCTTTATATTCCCCTCCTTTTAATAATGTTATTGACTGAAGAATAGAGTAGCTATAAAGATGTGACCCGCTTATCTTCCTATGTCATGGTGTGATTAGGTTAGTTAGATTATCCGTATATAACTGTTACTTTTTCCTTCATATTATGATTATCCATGGCATATATGTAGTTAGTAATAATTACTTAGATATTATTTTCTTTTACAGTATCAATCTTAGCATTTAAATTTGCATATATAGGAATTGTTTTTGGTACTAGCCTGTTAAAGTGAACTAGGATTATAATAATTGGAAGGTCATTGTGTTATTAATTGTGCCTTAAATTAATTGTTTTTTTTCAAAATTGGATCTAACATACCCTTAAATCATGTAATAGTCCTCTTTGAATTCTTTCATGGCAATGGGAAGACCAGCATGGAAGGAGGCAAGGGCAACTATTCAGAAACTTTTATCCAGTAAGCATGAAATTTGATTTTTTGTTGTTTTCTTAAGTGTATCAAGACATCTACAACTTACCTAATAAATGTTGATTGTGGTGCCTATTTATGTTTGACCACTAATTTTTCTTTATCAGCCTGATTTAGCATATTCCAATTTGGCTTTCAAAAGACTATATTAATGTTACCATGAGGATCAGATTGCAGTGGTGTGCATGTGTGCATGCACACACACATCAGTCATACACACATATTCACCTACAGACACATGCATGTTCATATATATGCAAATGTGTATATTTATACTTGCATATGCATGCACACAAACATGTGTACTCATGTATATATATCATATTATAGATACCTACATATTCATGTATGTACATTTGTAAGAATCCTAAGGTATTTTTATTCAGAAAATTCATATCATAGCAATATATTACTTCACATATAGAATTTGAAAATTACATCCCACAAGTTCATACAAATTATCGTCACATCACATATCACAAGTTTCAGATTTTGACCTTTTTATCAACAATGGATGTATACTATTGATTGCTCGCATGTAAATACAAAGGTTGTGATATCACCATTAACCTGATCTTGAGTAGGATATGTGGACGCTAATGGCCGAGTATACAGGAGCACTATCATTAATAGGTCTGCCATCAGTCAATACCCGAAACTCAGAAAGTGAGGCATGAAACCCACAGATGAAAATCTCCTTACACTTTATTATTTCCTTGCCACCTTGTGTCTGATCTGATATGGTTTCCAGTGAATTAGAGTTGACTTCCAGCATAGGATTCTAGCTCTATCACATCCTGAACTTGGACGCAACAGAATGTTATGCCTTCCTTAGATCTAAGGTAGTCTGAAACTCTAGTGGTCTGTTGACTTCCAACGCAACCCAACAATAATCATGGCGGATCTGGATCAGAATTGAGCACTGGAAATGCTTCCTACCAGCTTCCTTACTGAGAAAACAATGTGGGGACTAGGATTTGAAGATGCTCCTCCTTGTGCCCCAAGTGCAGATGTGATGATTCACATAGCCGCCCAGACCTACAATTAAGTTTGAATGAATAGGTTTGCAAAACTAAATGGAGATGGAATTTAGGATGGTCAGGGTTTTTATCCTAACCTCCTTAAAAATCAGTAGGGGTTTTATCCTGCTAATGTGGTTGATTAAAAAATTCGTCCTCCAAAAACTGCCTTACTTAGCGCCCAACAAGCACAATAAATAGGCTTTCAAATTGAGATGTATGGCCCAAGAGGTCGGCTTAAAAATTAGAAGTTTAAATTTATTTATTTATTCATTTTTTCTGGCGCCCAAAATTCTATTTATTTATTTAAATATATTAAATTCAAATTTATCTATTTTAAAATATTATTATTATATTTAATTAAAATATCAAAACATAGTGTTCAAAAACACTTTTCCCAACTTTGCAACATTAAAATTTTCAATTCAAATTGGGGACATGGCAGTCATCCCCTCCCAAATTTTGCTTGTCCTCAAGCAACCTTAGATTTGGAAGCTCAAAAATCTCCACACCTTCCCATGTTGCATAATCGTGGCAAGTTCTTCCATTTGACCTAGTATTCCTGAATGACCTTGTATGTTAGCTTTTTTTCCCTCACATCTAAGATTGTATCAAGCTCAAGAATCAATTTCCCTTTGTCATCAAGTGGTGGCAACTCAATAGGAGGATTTATTTTCTGCCCAAGTGCCCTTTTGAGGCAAGACACATGAAAAATGTTGTGAATTCTGCTATCCTCAGGAAGTTCCAACTCATATGCAACCTCCCCAATCTTCCTTAGAATTTTCTATGGTCCATAACATCGTGGCTTCAAATTTTCTACACCCTTCCTCTTGAGGGTAGACTTTGTCACCAACCTCAAGTAAACCATGTCACCAACCTCAAAAACCCTCTTTGTTCAATTTCGGTCTACATACATCTTCTTCTGGTTTTGAGCTTTGTACAAGTTTCCCTTAAGGGCATTCAAAATGTCTACACTCTGTTGCACTCCATCCCTTGCTTCAGGAACTCTTCTATTTGATAGAATCAAATCCATGAATGAAGTAACATCATAACCATGAAGTGACTTGAAGAGAGTCATACCTATGGACATGTGATGTGTGGTATTGTAGCAAAACTCTTCTAGGTGCAGCCAATGAATCCATGTTATTTTCTGCCCTGTAACATAGTTTCTTAGGTAGCCTTCAATCCACTTATTTACAATTTTAGTTTTCCCATTAGTTTGTGGATGATAATTGGTGCTTGGAGTTCATTCCTTGTTAGTTAACCGAAAGAGGTTTTTCCAAAACAAGTTGATAAACCTACTGTACTTGTCACTTGCAATATTCTTTGGTAGCCCATGAAGTCTAAAAATCTCTCTAAAAAATAAATCATCAACTTGTGGAGCTTTGTAATTAGAAGAAATGGCATGGAAATGAGCATATTTAGTGGGCCTATCAACCACCACATAGATCCAATCCTCACTTTGCACCTTAGGTAGCTCTGTAATGAAATCCATGTAGATGCACTCCCATTTTTTATTTGGAATGGGCAGGGGCTACAATAAGCCCTTTGGAAACACATTTTTTGTTTTGTTGACACACCAAACATTCCCTAACATGCTGCAATACATCATTCTTGAGCCCATTCCATGAAAATCATTCCCTCACTTGCTTGTATGTCTTGTAGAACCTTGGATGACCAGCAAGGGGTGTGTAATGACATGGTCTCCAAATTCTCTCCAATTTAGGTCCTGGTACAAGATACACTACAAAAAAAATCAATTCAACTACAAAAAGTTGATAGCGATAGCAAAAAAAAGGTTTCTTTTTCAAATGCAGAGAGTAAAAATTAATAATCAAATGCCCTCTATCACAATCTAAAGGAATTTTATTTTGGTGAGAGACAATAGATTTTCATGCGACTGCAAAAATTGGGAAAAGAGCCCCATGTATTCCTCACGACCCCTGCACGAAGAAGAGTCATGGCTTCTTCCACATCTCATTCTAAAGAGCCGACACTATGCAAATGGCATCGCCCACCAACCCACTATGTGGATAGTGACTAAGCCCAACAATGGCTACATTGAAATGGTGATGAAACTCTGGCCTCACCAAACGCTTTGCCTCTCTCATGCCCCAGTCATGGTGACCAGAGGCTTTGATGACAATGTACACAAAATGATCCAACATAGTAGCAATATACACATGCACTTGGCTCAGAAATGCTTTGCCCAAAATGTTATGAAGCACTTCCTCTTCTATCTCACTCTATATGACAAAGACTTCTTTCAGTTGGCTAGACAGATGCCTGAATAGAGGACTACATTCAATCTCCTCATAAATGATGAATCACTCGCTAATACTCCATCACTCTGAGCACTCACCATTTTGGATGCTTCTAGATGGTGAAGTGTGGTGACATTGGTTGAATTTATAGATAGTTGATTAGACATTTGGGATATCTCTCTTCGATTCGACGAGACGGAAACTTGGTTTGGATTAATGGCTAATGTGAATTAGTTTTAAAATTGCATTCCATGATGGACAACCTACACGTGCAATCATATTGTATCTCCTTAAACCTCCATTAATTGCATGGTTGTGGGATATATCATTTGGCAGCCGTTGGTGTGAAACAAGACAAAATTTTCTTTCCTAATGTCTTTTCATTTGTCAGTTTAATTATTTCGGTTGATCATATTCTCTTAGCCATTTCCAAGAAGCGTCGCTAATTTTAGTAATAGTTTTGGTAATCGCTTTGGGGTGGAATTCAAGACTATATCTAGGATGAGGGAGAAGGATAGAGGGTCTGATCTCCACGGATACACTATGTTGTATTTCAAGAAGGAACACTTCATTTCTGCCGATTTTATATTGTAATAGTTTGTAATTTGTTTTGTTATGAATTTAAATGTGGTGTTTAGCATATTGATCTATGTGTCGAGCATGAAATAGATGCATATTTTCTATGTGAAATATACTTTATTGCATCCATTTATTGCAATATAATTTCTTCTTTCCTGTTATGACAGTCACAGGTCTTTTCAATTTGTGTTGTTGTTTTATGGCTTTTTTCCTTTCTTCTGCATTAGTGTCATTTTTATGAACTAGTGTTTATCAGCTTATCACTTTCTAGTTAAAAGCCACCATATTATTAGATATATCATATGAGGGAGTTGTACCTCTTTAATTTAGAGGAAATTCGCAAATGCAATTGCAACATTTCTAGTGTTGTTAGCAATTGGTTCCAATGCATTAAGGGTAAAATAGATTCAAAGTTATTAATCTTTCCAAGAGGTCAATTTATTCACTAATAGATTTCAATGGATGAAGTTGCACACACATTGCAGTGTGTAATGAAATATCAAGTGCAACAAGGTGTAGAAGATATAGGAAACAATAGTGCTACTCATTCAATTGCAGATCAATAATCTCATGACATGGTAGACAACCGACCTAAGGAATTTAATGAGGGTCTAAGTCTTCCCTTGATCCCTATCCAACCATCTTGGTTGGTAGAGGGAGCTATGAATCTAGGTATTGACTTACATTGTGAAGAAGAGGGAGGAGATTTTTCATTCCCATCTCCACCTACCACATTTACCATACTTGAAATGGTACATTACTATGCAGATTTCAGCCAAGAAACTCAAGGTATTAACGAGCAAGAGGAGGAGAACGTTGGCTCCCAAGTGACTGAAACAATTGAATCCCAATCTATTTCAACAATCAATAAATTCCTAAAGCTTCTTGTTCACATTATCAATGAAAGAACAAAGAATTCTACTGATAATGGTATTCAGCTGAGCCCACAATCTCAACTA
This sequence comes from Sequoia sempervirens, assembly GCA_007258455.2. NCBI lineage: Eukaryota > Viridiplantae > Streptophyta > Pinopsida > Cupressales > Cupressaceae > Sequoia > Sequoia sempervirens. The sequence goes on along the minus strand of VDFB02081022.1, from coordinate 6,445 downwards.
TTAGCAACTAATGATTACATGACTCTCTTAATGCAGTAGGAGTAATGGAAAAAAGAATTAGAAGACATTAAATGTAAAAAGAAGCGTCAAATTTAGGAGAGAAAGGTAGCATAGATTGTGGCATTGGAGTTGAAGGAGAAAAGGAAAGTTGACAAGGAAATTTAGTTTAAGGAAAGAGAGCAACTCAAAAAGTTACAAAAAAAGGAAAGAGAGTAGAAGAGGGAGAAAGAGAGGGTTCAAAAGTAACAAGATAGAAAGGAAAGAGAGATCGAGGTGGCCCGTGGGGCATTGCAGCAAGAAAGATGGTTAAGTAGTTCTACGAACCTATTACCAGAGAATCATGCTTTGTTTTAGGAATTACTAAACATAAACATGGTCCCTCAATTTGTTGTTGGTAATGTTTGTTCGAGTCTCAACCCATCACATGTAAGCTACACTCATTTTTTTGTTGGAATGAATTGTTCAGCACTCACCCCATTTGATGTAAGTTGCAATCAATTTACAAATACAAATCCAAATCATGTAATAAAAACACAAAATGTAGTGGTACAAGATGAGAACACATCTCCAAATGCTTTTCTTGGTGTGTTTGATTGAGTTTGGGAGGGACCAACCCTACAAGTCCATCAATTTTTGGGTTATTTTTGTTGTGTATGTTGGTGACTAGAAGATTATGTTTTAGGTTGGGAATACCAATCTATTGTATGTGATGTAAATGTTCATCACAGTGACCTACAACTCTATATCTATGGTTTCAACTAAAATAGTTTATCAATGTCAATGAATTTTTGTTCTATACAATGTGATTGTTACACCCAATATGCTCTAAGTTAATGTGATTGTGATAGCTACTACCAATTCCTACCTATACTATAGGATGTTATTGTGTCACCCACTCCTCTAGTTTGACCTATTTTAATTTCATTTATATTCATTATGCCTAGGACTACCAATCTGTTGTACATGCAATGCAAATGTTTGTCACTCACTTGTGATTCAATATCTGGTGTTTCAATTTATACTATTTATGACTGTCAATACATCTTTGTTGCATACAATGTGATTATTACACCCAATGTTCTCTAAGTGCATAAGACCAAGTGCTTTCAGTTCAATTCTTAATCCTAACAAAGTCTATCTATTCTATATGATGTTATTATGTCACCCACTCCGTCGTAAGTTCTCAACCTATTGGATTTTTATTTATTCTTTATGCTTGGGAATGTCAATCTATTGTATGTGATGCACATGTTTGTCACACTCACGTGTAACTCAATATCTAGGATTTCAACTTATACTATTCATGAAGGTCAATGCATTTTTGTTGTATACAATGTGATTGCTACACCCAATCTCTAAGTACATAAGGTCAAGTGTTTTTAGTTCAATTCTTAATGCCTCTACAAATTCCTACCTATTCTATATGATGTTATTATGTCAACCACTTTGTTGTAACTGCATAACCTATTGGGTTTTCAGTTATATTATTTATGTGTGGGAGTGCCAATTTGTTGTATGTGATGTAAATGTTTATCACACTGACCTATAACTCAATATTTGGGGTTTCAACTAAAGTTTTTTTTATGAATGCCATTACATATTTGTTGTATAAAATGTGTTTTTTACACTCAATCTACTCTAAGTGCATATGATAGAGTGCTTTGAGTTCAATTCTTAATTCCTACCAATACCTATCTATTGTAAGGATGTTATTTTGTCTCTCACTCTGCTCTAAGCGGTCAACCTATTGGGACTACAAAATCTTGTTATAAATACAAGTTTATATTTTATTTTTATTTTTGGTTGCAAGTATGCTCAATTGCTAGCTAATTTTTTATTTAATTTTAGCCTTTTGGTTTAAATTTTCCATGTGTTATGCTCCAATTGGTCCAACCTATTTATGACATGCATATTTGGAGGGTTGACTGATCATCAGTTGGGTCCACCTCTGGAGGCCACATCAAGGGGAGCTAGCAGTGGATTGGATAGATGTGTGGTAGTCAAACACCTCGCCACCCTAAATGTCTAGTTCAGAGCATTAATTACACATTGTCCCTAAGTTAACTCCATCCAACAACATGGCATACACGTCCCTTCCCATTTACTCCACTTGACTAGTGCATATTCGAAGGACAAAGTTCATTCAATGCTCCAAATCCTCGCATATCCTGCTCAATTTCAATCCCTTTCTTTGCATTTATTTTGGAGTCTTTATTTGGTTAGGCACTAATACATGTTCAGCTCTACACTCTGCAATTGAGTAATGCATTGAGAAGGCTTGATTTCACCGAAAGCATTTGTAGTGTTAAACCATGTTGCATATACCATCAATTCAATTTGAAAGGTATAATGAAACATAGTTGAACACCAAAATACCTCTACAAAAAACAAGTCTCTTCAGTGCTATGATCATAAACAATACTACAACTTTATGTCCTATATTATGTAAATGTTGTTGCCAGTGTTATGCACATTCCTATATGATGTTTATGTTGTTAAATGGATATGTTCATTGGTTTCGTCAAATGTTTTTTTGGGCAGACTTAGCTATATGACATGTACATGTTGTTGGCAGTGTAGTGCAATTACATATATAATGTAAATTGTGCTCTTAATTATAGTGGGGCTTCCTTTATGATGATTGCTTGTTTGGGCTGAAATCTTCAATTATACTTGCATTGTTAAATAGATATGTCTAATGTACATGAACGCTTGATTCAAGTAAATGGGAAGGGTCACATACTGCATGTGGATGATGGAGATTTAAAGACTACATATATACAAATACAATGCACTTCCAACAACAATCACATTGTAACAAGACAACCTCATTTGTGCAAATATATAACTAGAAACCCTATAGGTTGTGCACTTAAATAGTACACTAGCCATAAAAATTACATCATATACAATAGATGTGCATTAACAAATGCAAACAAAATCACTTAAATCCCCAGATAGGCATGTACACAACATTGGAAACATCATTTACATGATATAGAATGTATTAATAGCAACATCCACTCATGCATTTTATTTCATCCCTTTTATTCAATTTGTTATTCATTTCAATTATGCATGTAGATATTTCATAAGGGAGTCAATAAACTAAGTAAATTTGGGAAAACAATAATCAGTTTGGAAAAGTGATATAAGTTTGTCTATATATGTATGAGTTATAAAATATAAGAAGTGCATGGCAGAATATCAACGAAATGAAAACCAGTGAAACCCTTTACATATTTTATAATAACAAATAAAAAAGAAAATTGCAAAGTGAATGTTTGTGCAATGAAGAACAAAATATTAGAAGTGCATGGCAGAATATACTTGAAATGAAACCCAATGAAAGCCTTTACATATTTCTCAATAACAAACAAATAAAAAAGAAAATTACAAAGTGAATTTTTGTGTAATGAGGAACAAAATATTAGAAGCACATGGAAAAATATACTTGAAATGAAAACCAATGAAACCCTTTGCATATTTTGTAATAACAAACAAATAAAAAATCAAATTGTAGAGTAAATGTTTGTGCAATGAAGAACAGAATATTAGAAGTGCATAGCAGAATATCAATGAAATGAAAACCAATGAAACCCTTTACATATTTCATAATAACAAACAAATAAAAAGTAAAATTGCAAAGTGAATGTTTGTGCAATGAAAAACATAATATTCGAAGAGTGCATGGTAGAATATCATTGAAATGAAAACCAATGAAACCCTTTTTCATATTTTGTAATGACAAAAAAATGTAAAAAATAAATTGCAGCTCGTGAATGTTTGTGCAATGAAGAACAAAAAAATAGAAGTGTATGATAGAATATTGTCAAAATGAAAACCAATGAAACCCTTTTCATATTTCGTAAGAACAAACAAATATAAAAAACAAATTGTAGAGTGAATGTTTGTGCAGTGAAGAACAAAATAATAAAAGTGCATAGAAGAATATCGTCGAAATGAAAACCAGTGAAACCATTTTCATATTTTGTAATAACAAATAAATAAAAGATCAAAATGCATACGTGCAAGAACATGCAAATCCAGTCGAAGAAGCAAAGACAATGGTACAAGCTTAGTGAGGTAGAACACCTCAACTGAATTTAGCGGCTCTCAAAAACATAGGCAAAGCCGAACAAGAATCAATGCCAATATGGATTTGCAGAGTGCAGAGCCAAACATGTATCAGTGCCTAACCAAACAAAGACTCTAGAACAAACACAAAGGAAAGGAATGGCATTGAGCATGATATGCAAGAATTTGAAGCCTTGAATGAACTTTGTCCTTTGAATAACGCGCTAGTAAGGTGAAGTAAATGGGAAGGGACATGTATGCCATGTTGCTTGAAGAAGCTAAATTAATGCTTTGAACTAGAAGAAGCTAACGTAGGGGGCATTGCACAATTAATGCTTTCAACTGGATGTTTGAGGTGGCGAGGTGTTCGGCTGCCATGCATTCGTCTAACCCATTGCCAGCTCCCTTCATGCAACCTCTGGAGGTGGACCCGACATATGATTAGTCAGACCACAAAATGGGTCTATCATAAATAGGGTGGACCAATTGGAGCGTGACATGTGCCAGATTAGTTGATTTAACAAAAAAAAATTGGTGGGCCCACGACAAATTAGGTGATGTGGCACACTATTTTTTATTATTTTTTGATCCGCGTACTTCCAACAATAAAGTGCTCCACTATGAACTCCTCTCCCTTGCAACAACTACAAAATAAAAAATCCAATCGCACCCCACCACTAACACCCCGTACTTGACTACCCCTCAGTGTCTCTTCCTCCCCTTTTTATGCTCCCAACATCCAGCACAATCAACAAATGGGAATCTCATCATTCTTATTCTAGCCCTACGTGCTTTTAAGCTTTCAACAACAATATCAGGATTTTTCCTTATAACAGGCGTATTGAAGGATTTTCTTTGAAAAATATGAGAAGAAAAAAACAAATAAATATATTCACCCTACAAAGTATTCCCTCTAACCCTAGTTCATAATTTATAAAACATGGAAATGGAAGCAGCAGCAACATAAAAACAAGGAGGAAAAGCCAAAATGGGTTGAAAAAAGCAATAGAGAAAAGGAATCTGATGTACGTGTGGGGCTCCAATCTGTGTTACAGAAGTCGTGCTAAGTGAGTGAACCCCACGCCTAACAAAATAGAATCTTTCGCCTCATATGTCTGCGGATGCTCCCACTTAAATAAATCTGCACTTGTGACTGACAAAAAAGGTGTTCCCACTCATCTTTTTTTAACACCATGTGCCTTCATTTGACTTTCTTAGATAGAGAAGTAAAGCTTAAATTAATTGATTTGGCCTTCTCCAAACTAGCCACAAATATCAAACAATTTGATTAATATATATATATAAGAAAACTGGGATAAAACATTTTTATTAGAGCAATTAATCACCTTCAAAAGACCTCCTTATGAACCAATTTATAACTTTAACATCATATTTTCCAGGACTTGGGAAAGGATACTTATGACACTATGGCCCTTATCTGATATGGACTTTGATTTTTATTTGAAGGCATTTTCATGTCTAGTAATTTGGATATAATTGTGTTGTTTTTCGTTCCTTTCATTTAGGAGTTTGTTGTATATATTTAGTAATTAATATCTTAGGTTACTAATCATTAAAAATAAATATAAAATTAATAAAATGAGAATTACAAGATACACAAATTAAACACATTACAGAATATATGTATGGGGAAAAACCTTCTGAATAAAAAAAAAGTTCATAAAGTATCATTTCATTACAAAACACTTACATAATCTTCTATTGAAACATAGACCAAACTTGGGGATCTACTTATCCTTACTTTCACATGGCCAATAATACCTCTAGTATATTGTCATAGAATTCACTATTCATCTCCAAATTTTGTGCCTCTTAATCAACAAGAACCTCCTTAAGTATAAGAGTGGCAAAATACTTGAAGGGTATGAGTCACATCTTTTCAAAACAACTATTTATAAATAATCAATATTCTTATGTTAAATGGGACATGCTTAATAAAACATATTATATATAAGATTTTATAACCTTATATTAAAACAATATATAAAGGTATAAATATTTCATTTAATGTTAATAAGGAACATTAGTTGTTAATATAGGTATTCTTTGATAGTGATAAACATGGACACAAATATTATTTCAAAAGGAAGAATTTTTTTTTTAGAAGTATATGAAATTTATCTTCTCATAATATATAATTCTAGTGTCTTAAAAATTATGCTTTACACTATAAGGAAGCAAGGTGTGTAGATTCATAAACTAATCATAAGGGGAAGACTGCACAACAACTTTGAAAATTGATCTAATTTATAATATTAAGAAGAGAAATACATAGAAAACTAAAATAATCATGAAACTATAACACACGATTTATGTGGAGAAAAAAAATTCAAGAGAAAAACCCCAC
>VDFB02081021.1:0-22338 GCA_007258455.2 Sequoia sempervirens | reverse complement strand
TTTTTTTTGTTGGATCAAGGATTTCAATATCTGGTGCACTCATAAATTCAATTTTTTTTGATACTCTGCTATTTTTCCACATGTGCAGAACAGAGACCTTCATTTTTGATGAAAAACCTATGTTTAATTAAACTAAAAAAATAAATACATAATAAAACCAAAAAATATTAAAATTATATTCGTTGGTTAGCTCTTTATGAGGACTACCTGATTCTAGTTGGGTTGTGAAGACTCCTCCATTTTCATCCTCAACCTGAGCTTCAAAGCATAAAAATTTAGATATTTTTTGTGTTTCAGGGGGAGAATGAGGAATAAGGGGGGTTCGTTTGAACCAGGGTTCATTCGAACCCCCTTCAATATGCATTTTTATTTTGTTTTTTGGGAGGGAAATGTGGGCCCAATAATTAAAGGGGTCACTCGAACTCTAGTTCAGTCGAACCCCTAAAACCAATTTTTTTGTCATGGGGTCCTTTTTTCTCAGTTTTCCTTCCTCCATCAAATTGTAAACCACTATTGTGCCTTCACCCTCCTAGTTTTTTAGAAATTTTCGGGAGGACTAATTTTCCACCTATGGTGAATGAGTCCCACCTTATGACTAGAAACTTGAGTTTTGTCATATTTTAGAGCCCGACAAATAGAAACCATCTCACGACAGTTTTTCACCACTAGGTGCACTGATTTGCCACCCTGGGCGAATGAGTCCCACTGTGAAAAATCAGTGAATTTCACCAGCATCCAAAACAATCTAGAAACATCACATTTCATCCAGGTGCACTCAGATTTATCCTTGCACTTTTTGTTCTACATAATTTCTTCATTTACATAGTTGTTTACATATCACAATGTGTTTTCAAACATAGTTATAATTGCAATTTTGCATTCGTTTTCAGTCACCTAGATTAATCTATTGCATCTAGTTAAGTTCATTTACATCATATTACATCACACACATCCTAATTTAAGTGTTACATAAGAACTTTTGGACCCAATCTCTATCCTTTTAGGTGAAAAACCCTAGGAGTGTAAGAGCAACATTTGGGTCCCAAAAATCTATGTTTCACTGCACTGTAATTTTGTTCTTTTTTTAAATCACAAATTTATCAGGAAAGCAATATCTTTTTGAAGCTTCCACTCTAGTCTCAATCTTCTTTAATTCTTCAATAGCCCATTTTGTAAACCTATTTTCTTTCCATTCTTCATTAGGTAAAATCCTCATAGGCCTTCTCATGACCCATCTTATCCTCTTCTTGAAAGTCATATTTAGGGACTCACAGGTCCCTTTGCAGTTACAAGTCCTCCTTGCAACAATATCTCTCAATTTTGGGTATCAACCCTCTATATTCATAGTTCCTCCCTACAACAAACTCACTCTTGCTTATCCTCTACCCAATAGATGGTTTCTGAAAGACACACCTCTCTCTTGTGCACCTTCTACCTAGCCTTAACCTATATTGGAGGATAACATTTACAAACTTATTTCAACTGTTCTTACCAATCAACTGTTGTCACACTTCCCAACCAATCTTCTTGCTCTAATACGATTTGATGTAGTCAAGGATGAGGGGTTTTTTCAAACAACCCATCCAAACAGCCAAAACATAAAATGAATTCTCATAAATAAAAATCCAATGGAAAATATCTTTAAATCTTCAATTTCAACAACACATTAAAAAAATAAAATCCTCCTTGAAATAATCTACAGTCAAGAATTCCTTCAACTTTTATAAATATGATTTACAAAACTCAGAAATCAACTACAAACATTATCAAAATAGCAACAACATCACCTTTCCAACTTTTGAGCATGGAGAATGGGGTGCCCAGATGCTCTCCTTCACACTTCTACTTGCTTTTTCTCTCTTTTTATGTCTCAGAGCTTCTAAACCCCATCTCTTTCTTGCTTTCACTACTCCCTCATTTGAATGAATTTTTTAAAACGGTTTCTAGGTTTCATGCATCTACTTCTCAACTTTCCAGAACATTTTGAATTTTTTTATTTTGTTTTGATATAAGAAAGTTATGCCCAATTTACTGAGACTTAGTCTCACAATTACGACCTAGACAATCTTCCTCTCCCAAAAATGCCTTTCAAACCTCTGGCTCCTCCATTTTGGGCATGATATTCATGCATTCAGTCCCTTACTTGTTCTTTCATGATAAGTTTTTGATATTTTCCTTAATTAACATACATTATCTTATTCTTGCACCTCCACTACCTCAAGCCCTTACACCCTGAAGATTCCAACACCAATGAAACAATTTTCAAACTCATAGGAGTTACAAGGGAGTCCAAATTGGAAAATTCATGTCTAAGCTCATGGGATTTAGTGCTGACATTTAAATTTTGAATAAAATCTATTTCAAGCACCAAAAAAAAATCCAAATTCAATTTAATTGTTCAACCAAGTGTAAAACAATTTGATATTGAAGGAGCGTGTGGAGAGAATAATTTAAAAATAAATCATGCCTTCAAGACCACAACCAAAGTCAAAAATCAAAGGAGAATAAAATACATTGTTTGTTTTGGTGTGCAGGATTGCCTTTGCACCTGGATGCTCCCGCATCACTTTAATGTTCTTATACTTGATTTACACGTATTTTGATTTTCTTCGAGATGATTACATCATGTGAATTTATGTGCATCATTCAATTGAAAGACTCATTATAATCTTATGTAGTCACACAAAGATAACATGACCTTCAAGTTTCTAATCAATTTTGTAGGTATGATAGGTTACCATATGCAAGGTTTAGCATAGTTTCTACCTACAGAGAAGTACAAGAGCAAATAAAATGAAATGGATCTTATATTTCTAAAGGATATAATCTCCTATTCAAGACTTTAATGTAATAGCCACTTTATCTTAAATTTGAACCATGCCATTGTGGACCATCAAGACATACCCAAAGCATGAAAGAAGTCTATAGATTAACACTAGAAGGAACTTTAGAATAATGTGAAAACTCTCTAAAATCTAGTGATGCATCATCAAGTGAATTATTTCATTGTGATAGACAAATTTTTTTTTGTCAATATTTATATTTATTTCTAAATATTTATGTCATATTTCCTCATAATAGGCATCAAAATAAATGATACTAATGTGTGAATAAATGGCACTAATTTGAGGCAGATCAAATTAGTGCAAAAAGCTTTCCATTGACACTAATAACATCTAAAATGTGTTCATTTGTTGAGGTTCTGGTCAGTGTGGAAAGCTTGTATTACTCTTTAAATGAGAGGCAGATCACAAGCATATGAAATCTTTCTTGCTTGAGTCTAAAGAAAACATTAAAGCAATAGACCTAAATTTCAATTTCTTTTTCCGTGCTAGATGAAGGAGATGTTAATTTGAAAGGTGGTCGATAGAAGTATTCTGCACAATGCAACACTCAATGCTATTCAGAATATCAATACAAGAAGGGAAAGCTTATAAAATGTGTTGAATATCAATGCAAGAAGGGAAAGCTTATAAAATGTGGAGAATTTCGAAGACCTAGTATTCAGTACAAAGAAAAGATGTACATTATAAAATGTGATGATTTCTGGTACATTCTGTAAAAAAAATATTTTGACAGTCCACTTTCGGGAATGTGATGATTTCAAGTCTGAACCCTCTTATTCAACGCTCTCTTAGCTTTAATCAAACCATTCCTCTGCTCTTAGCTTTGGCTACTTTGTGTAAATTGTATAAGAAATGAGTGTTATATAGACCTCCATTGCGCCCCTCAAGTCTGAAATATCTTATTCAACGCTCGCTTATATTAGGTCATATTCGCCTTAACTCCAAAGTCATCGCATAATAATAATTCAATAAGAAATGAGTGTTATAGATTACCTCAATTGTCTCTTCATATACTTACGTATATCTCAATGATATTAGAATGAATGTCAAATTGGTAGTTGTTGTTGTAGAATGAATAGAAGGAATCTAGTGCTAGCTAGGAGATCTTGGTGTGGGACTTTGTTTATTCTTGGTTCATCTACTTATTATAACTTAACCTATGTAATTTGAAACTCATATTCATGTATATAATGACACGAGACATTGGGCCACACTAGTGAAAAAGGGATTAAGATTATATTTAATAAAATTATAGTGGATGGTTTATTTAGTTATTTTGTAGATTTTGATTTTGTGAGCATTATATGTGTTTGCAAAATAGAGTAAAGTTTAATTCTTATAGAACTAAAGCAAAGGGATTATGAGAGGTTATTCATAGTGATATTTTTGGATCATGTGGATGTTTCTTGAATTAGAAAATCTCATTATTATTTTCATTTTTTAATGACTATTCACATATATGTGGATTTATTTTTTAAGGCATAAATCTATTTAAGTTAGCAAGTTTAAAGATTTTAAGGTTCTTGTTGAAATTTAGATAGATCAAAAAATAAAAAGTATTAAGGTTAGATAATAGAGGCAAACTATTTCTCTAGAGAATTTGATGACTTATAGAAGCATGCACATATTGTGATGTAGAAAAAAATTCCTCACTATCTACTCACTCAAAACTTGTGTGCATGCACCACCCATGGTGTGTTACATGACAAGTTACTGCACTTGTACCACAACCTATTATGCATGAACCATGTAGTGCACATGCATCACACCAAATTATGCTTATTCCACAACCTAATGTGCATGTGACACACAATGAGATGGATGTAATACGCATTAGCCTTCTTGTGCCAAATTATGCATGTGCCACACCCTAGCGTACCTATGCCACATTAGTGCATGTGCTATGCAAGCATGCTTCTATGCCAAATTGGCACATATTTTATGCAAGCATGTGCCTATGCCAAATTCACATCCAATTCACATGTCCTATGCAAGCATGCACCTATGCTAAATTTGTGTGTGTTCCTCTACAAAATGCATTTGTATGCACAAACTTCCAAAAAGAAACCTCATAAATGATAAAAAAAAAAATGCCACATTAAATGCATATATGATAAGTTCACTTGAGGTTGGCCCACTAGTTGTCATTATTACTCTTGAACCAACTTTCTTTGATACTTATTAATTGGAACAATGTCCATTCTACTCAACTTCTTCCTCCAAATTATAGAGCTTCCATTTTTCACTCCACCAAAGTCAAAATCAATATTTTTCTCCATATCCTATTGATAGGTTTTTCCTCCATTTTTTTTTTCTTCTTTTCACTCTAATGTTACTCTCCCACCTTGATTTTTCACCCCTTATTCCTATTTCTCCTATCAAGAGCCCATCTGAGTCCCCTGATATTATTTTCCCTCTTAAGGAGTCATCCCTACCTCATATCTATTAACCAATTCTTTTCCCAATGGCTAGGGAAAGTCATATGAAAATAAATGTAGATTGTTTTTTTTAAAACAAATTTATATAATGTCATGTCAAAGAGGGACAAAATTGTAGACACCTAAAATGTATTGTTGCATTACTAATGTTATCACAAAAAGGCCATCTCATATATCTACATTCAATTTTAATCAAGTAAACACCATGGATTAATTAATCAATTTGATCATTTTTCTAGCATTAATTAAATAAATTTTGACTATGTAGAAACAAGAAAAAAAAATTCTATAGATTTCAAAAATGGTAAATCCTCTGACTATGAAAATGACACTTTATTCATTTCAACTAAATTTGTAGTGATTTAAGTGCCTCAAATCAAATAGATCCTCATAGGGAGTGATTTTCTTGATATAGAGTACACATGGTTATGGTAAGGTATTGTTTAGTGACAATAGTTTTTGTTGAATAGTTAGCAAAGGGAAGGTAAACCTTGTGTTTAGTAGTGGGAGAGTAAAACAATTCATAAATGTGTTGCACATTTTAGGTTTAATATGAAATTTAGTTTTGGTTTCTAAAATGAATGATATTAGAATGAATGCCAAATTGGTAGTTGTTGTTGTAGAATGAATAGAAGGAATCGAGTGCTAGCTAGGGGATCTTGGTGTGGGAATTTGTTTATTCTTGGTTCATCTACTTATTATAACTTAACTTATGCAATTTGAAACTCATATTCATGTATATAATGACACAAGACATTGGGTCACACTAGTGAAAAAGGGATTAAGATTATATTTAATAAAATTATATTGGATGGTTTATTTAGTTATTTTGTAGATTTTGATTTTGTGAGCATTATATGTGTTTGCAAAATAGAGTAAAGTTTAATTCTTATAGAACTAAAGGAAAGGGACTATTAGAGGTTATTTATAGTGATATTTTTGGATCATGTGGATGTTTCTTGAATTAGAAAATCTCATTATTATTTTCATTTTTTAATGACTATTCACATATATGTGGATTTATTTTTTAAGGCATAAATCTATTTAAGTTAGCAAGTTTAAAGATTTTAAGGTTCTTGTTGAAATTTAGATAGATCAAAAAATAAAAATTATTAAGGTTAGATAATAGAGGCAAAATATTTCTCTAGAGAATTTGATGACTTATAGAAGCATGCACATATTGTGATGTAGAAAACAATTCGATATATGCCATAGAGAAAAGGCATCATAGAGAGGGTGAATAGGACACTAATAGATAGAACTAGAAGCATGTTAAGTACTGGTCGATTGGATACAACTTATAGAAAATAGAAGTTCTTAAGAAGGCTCCAATTGAAAATATAATGTATAGACAACGTTACAACTCTCTAATCCTCGAGTGGTTCTTTAAAGGACGCAATATCTCGCGCATGCATAGAATAACCCCCGTCAACTATAAGGTTGTGGCCATTGATGTAGGAAGCCTCATCAGATGCTAGAAACAAGAAAGCATTGGCCACATCATCAACAGTAAGCTTCCTTCCATTGGTGGCATGCCTCTCAAACTCATCCTCAAGGACCTCCTTAGGACATTGCCCATTGGATGCCTTATGAAGCCACTCCTCCATCATCTTTGTCACAATCCCATAGGATGAGACGGCATTGACACGTATTCCTGTCTTTGCCAACTCCACTGCACCGCTCTTCACCAACCCCAACAGACCATTCTTGGAAGCCATGTAACCATGAGACTCGTTATCAGTCTTAAGAAATGCCAACACACTACCGCTGAAGAGTATGGAACCAGAGTTGCGTGGAATCATGACCCTCGCAGCGTGCTTCATGCCTAACATAGGCCCTGTCAAATTCACTGCCATCATTCTTTCCCAAGTGTCTAGTTGAACTTTCGCGATGACATTCCCATGAGCGTGCATCATAGCCGCATTGTTCACCATGATGTCGAGACGCCCCTTCTCCTCCATTGCTCGATCTACAACCCCTTTCACATGGCTCTCGAATGCCACATCACATTTCACAAATGAACAACTCCCATGGAGCTCTTGGCATACTTTAAGCCCTGCCTCTTCATCGATGTCAGCAATGTACACATAAGCACCTTCTCCCACAAACTTCCTTGCCGTGGCTGCACCTATACCATTTGATCCACCTGTCACTATTGCCACTTTGCCTTCGAATCTCCTCATCCTATACCATACCCACTCAAATCATCAGATACACCAACATAAACTACGTAAACCAGACAAAAATAAATCCAGAAACATCACCATACAAGTAAAAAGCAAGGAAAAAACATAAAAGCATTCCGTGATACAAATCGACTTAAAAAAGATGTACACCATAAACTGCGTAAATCAGTCCACCATTGCCATAAGAAAAAAACATAAAAGCATTCTGTGATAGAAGCTTACACTGACGAAGCCATAAGAAAACTCTGCCTCTACTCAAAGTGTTCCTCTGCTCTTAGCTTTGGCTACTTTGTGTAAATTGTATAAGAAATGAGTGTTATATAGGCCTCCATTGCGCCCGTCAAGTCTGAAACCTCTTGTTCAAAGCTCTCTTATTCAACGCTCGCTTATATGAGGTCATATTCGCTTTAACTCCAAAGTAATCACATAATAATTATTCGATAAGAAATAAGTGTTATAGATAATAATAATTGTCTCTTCATATACACTTAGGTATATCACGTGCCAAGAAAGTCATATCGAATGGATAAGTCTAAAAATCAGGGATGGACAAGTCAACAAGTCAAGTCGACAGACCACGTGCGAAGAAAGTCATATTTGTCATATGAGCATGGGGTAGACTAGATGGAAGTAATCACTCTTGATGGTGTAACATGCCACCTACTCCTTTGATAGTTTTTGTTATTTGGGCTTGGCCTTATTAGACATTATTTTGTTTTTTAAATTTTTTGTTTGGGCCTAACCGTGCAGAAAAAGGAATTGCAGAGTAGAGAAATTGAGAGTGTGCTTAGAGAAATAGCAGAGTATTGGGTCCAAGGATGATGAATTTGAAGAAAATTGTACAATGGTGTAATGGGTAGTTCATTACTTGGAGGACCATTATGATTTCCTAAATATAAAAAAATTCTCGTTGCTTTCTCATTTTTATAATTTCAAATTTCAAAGAAGGGATAAGTCTTTGAGGTGCATTACAGTTTAAATTTTTTAGGGGATGCACAATGAGGTGAGGAGGGCGATCCGAGGTGTATGGGATGAGTCATCTAAATTGAATTTGTTAAATATATAATAAAACTTAATAATTATAAGTTAATCTAAATTTATTTTATGATTTAAAATATACTTTGTATACTTTAATTTATGTAATTTGATATGTAATTTTATAATTTACAATCATTTAAAATTTAATTTTACAATTTAATTCATAAATCTATAATTTATCATAATTTATAATTCATAGTTTACAATAATTTATATTTTTCTAATCTAATTAAGCTAAGAGTTGTTCTATATTGTCATGATGGTATACATAAAAATAAATGCAACCAACATAGATTTAAAAAATTAAAACTATAAAATAAACTATTTATAAATAAAATAACTCATAATTATCCTCCACCTTAAGTAGTGTTTTAAATGAAAGTTGTTATGGTGGCCTTATGACTGTTGTTTGGGTTTCTTTCAGTGCTCCACCTTATGTTCCTGTTGCAAAGTTTTCCAAAAGATGTTATGGTTGATGGTTCTACTACTATGTTGGCTTTCTCTTCGGATCCTACGGAGGTGGATTCCTCTCCTATTGAGGTGGAGTGGGTAGGTGAAGGTTTCTAGTTTCCTCAGTTGTTGATCCTTTTGAGGTGGACACTTCTCCTATGGAAGTGGAGGTTGAAGGTGTTGGTGGAATTGTTGGTCGTGACATCCTCTCTTGTAGAGGGAATCTCTCTCCTTTTGAGGTGGAGAGAGCTCAAAAGGAGAGAGATTCCCTCCACAGGAGAGGATGTCACGACCAACAATTCCATGTACAATAAGACTTAGGCAAAATGTGTTGAAAATTATTCTACTATTAAACATAAATCACCCCAAATACAATCATCTTACCAACTAGTTAGCTGAATGAAATTATCTACCACATTAGAGCTCTTCCATGTCTTAGCAGGTTGAGGATCTTTTGACAAATTAAAGGTCACACCCTTCATCCTCACTTCTTGAATGCAACTGCTCAAAACTCAAAAATCAGTCTTATTCCTTTGCAAGATCTTTACAATATTGCCTTGACCAATCAACTTGTACTGAACAACACAAATGAAAACAAACGAAGTCACAAATGGTGTAGTATTGATTAACTTATTAATTAGATCTAAATTTTATGTTTTTTTAAATCTATGTTGGCTATATTTTTTTTTTATGTATACCAGATCATAACAATATAGAACAACTCTTAGCTTAATCAAATTGGAAAAATATAAATTATTGTAAACTATGAATTATAAATTATGATAAATTAAAGAATACAAAGTACATTTTACAATCATAAAATAAATTTAGATTAAATTATACTTATTAAGTTTTACTATATATTTAACAAATTACTTTTAGCTGACTCATCCCCATACACCTTAGATCACCCTCCTTTCCTCACCGTGCATCGCCTGATAAATTTAAACTTTAATGCACCTCAAAGCCTTATCCCCTCTTCAAAATTTGAAATTATAAAAATGAGAAAGCAACGGGAATTTTTGTCTATTTAGGAAGTCATAACGGTTCTCCAAGTAACTAACTACCCGTTACAACTGTTGTCACTCAATATTGTGCCCTCGTTAAGTTGTAGAACTCAACTTATTGGTGAAACATTAGATCTCTTCTAGGTTTGTGGGTCACCTATGACAGAATAAAACCTCCAGAGAGGGTTGGTTCCCTTGGTTCTCACCTAAAATAACTAAACAACTAATGCTTGCTAAGAAAAGAGAGAAGGATAACTTGAAAATGAACCTACTTCTTTCTAAGGTAATGCACCAAATGTTTTTTCTCAAAACCTATACTATTGTTTTGAATTCAAAATGATAAAAAATCTAAGCTCAAAACTCACACAACTCATTATTTTGTATGTCTTTGCAAAAGTTTTCATAACAAGGTTTGGTATGCTAAAAATAGCATTTAGAAGGAGCTAGGAGTGCAAAAGTTTTCTCTAAGCACACTCTCAATTTCTCTACTCTGAAATTCTCTTTTTAGTATTAAAATTTATTACAACTAGTATTCATCAAAAAATATAGGAAATATCATATATGTGAATATATACATATAATGTAGTTGCATATAAAGGTTTTATAGTTGGTTACATAATGTATGGTAAAATTTTCATACTCATATCAATTCCCATTTAGTTTTGTCTCTATTTTCAGAGAATGTATTAAATGCAATAAGATATTGAGAAGTGACACAATATTGGTTTAAGTTAAACTCTTTCTCTAAATTGTTGCTAATCTATTTACACATATTCATATTTTTCAACTCATTTTTTCCATATCTAAATCCATTTTCGTACTCATTCCAATACATTTACCATATTCAACTATTTAGCATTTTCATGCATTCACTTATCTCAAAACATTCCCATATCACATATTCCTTTTGTGCCTAGAGTGGATAAGAAACACATGTTATAGTTAAAATTTCTAAGAGCTTGCATTGGAATGCATTTAGTTGCATTTATTTATGTTTTTATCTAGTCATTTCATATAGTATATGGATGAAAAGGCTTTAAAAAATGTGTCTCTCCATCATGGATAATGTCTATTATTAATTTAAGAATTTAATGAGTGTAATAACCTAAAATATTTTTGATAATTTTATGAAAAGAATATACTTTTGAAAGTATTAAAAATTATCAATATTAATAATTACTTACAAAAATACCCAACAAAATACTTGATTATAAAATTTTATCATTTGAAGATATGTATCTTTTCAAAAACAATAATTATTTCAAAATAATAATTATCTATTAGAAAACTTAAAGTAAATAGATTCTTATCCTTCCAAATAGTCATTGGAAGCACCTCCAATCTCTCTTCAACAATTTATTTCTATTATAACATCTCATATTCTTGTCAAATAGCTATTGCATAAAATTTCAATGAACTAAAAACTAAACGATTATATTATTGTTTGGTTTGTTCTACATGTGCTTCCAGATCAACTCCCCATTTTGACTAGATGATGCATGGCAATCAAGATCTTCAGTTTTACATACTAAATTATTTGAGGAAAGATAATAGAAGAAAATTAAACAAAACTGTATTGTGACTTTTTAGTTGTCATTGAACTTTAAAACTCATTTCATAATCAAATCATATATGTGTACAATCTATTTAAGTTGTTTGTTTTCCTCTTGGACTTAACTTATATTTTATTTTTTTGGCTAATTATTAAATGTATTACTTTTCATGTGGCAAAGACTATAAACTATGGAGAATTCCAAGCTAACTCTATGAGAGTGGATTTTCTCTCCTATACTTCAAGCTCATCTTAGACTTTGGAGGGTGTTCCTAGGGGTATACCTTAAAAGGTATTAAAATCACAAAAAATCTATAAACAGCAAATAGTTGCAACCAAACCCATTTATTTTCTTAACACCAAATACTATCACTAAGTTACAGTTCACCTTTAGGAGTAGAAAGTTGATAAGCACCAGATCCATATGCTACCGTTATGATGTAAGGACCCAACCAATTAGGCTCAAAATTTCTAGGCTTCTCTCAATCCATTTGATTCTTCAAGATATCTTTTAGGACCAAGTCACCAATATCAAAATGCCTAACTCAGAATTTCTTGTTGTAGCTATGAAAAAGACAATTTTGATATGCTTGTAAGTTGATTAATGGATTTTGTTTCTTCTCATCTAGTAACTATAGCTTCTACAAACAAGATATACGATATCCCTCATCATCAATGAACTCTTGCATAAAAACTCTTAGGGATGGTAACTCAACCTCAATGGGAAGAATGGCTTCAGATCCGAAGACAAGGGAATATGGAGTGGATCCTATAGGAGTGTGGATGTTAGTATGATAGGCCCATAAGGTGGGGTTAAGTTGGATAAGCTAATCGCAACTAGCATCATCGATAGTCTTCTTTAGGATTTTAAGGATAGTTTTATTACATGCCTCAGCTTGACCATTACCTTGAGTGTAATATGTAGTGAAATGATGATGGATATGGAATCTTTCGCACAACTCACAAACATCTTGTTTTTTGAAAGGATGTCCATTATTTGTGACGATGGATTAGGGAACACCATACCGACATATGATGTAATTAAGGATAAACTTAGATATTTTCTTTTCAGTGATGTAGGTCATTGGAATAGGTTCCATCTATTTTGTGAAATACTTAGTTGTAGTAAGGATGAATTTATGACCATTGGCAGAGGTAGGATGGATCCTTCCCATGAGGTCAAGTCCCAATTGAGAGAATGGCCATGATGACATCATTCGATGAATGTATTGTGAAAGTGCATGCGCAAGATCTTCATATATTTGATATTGCTAACATTTTTTAACAAAGTGATAGGCATCATGTGCCATAGTAGTCCAATAGTATCTTATTTGCATGAGATTTTTGGCTAAGGTAGGACCAGCAGAGTGAGCTCCACATATATCATCATGTACTTTGTGTAAATCTATTTGTGCTTGGTCTAAATCAAGACATATAAGGAGGGTTCTATCTAAATTGTGCTGGTAAATAGTATCACCGATGATGAAATATTGGATGCTTGTTGGATAGAGGTTTTGCATTGGTTAGAGGACAAGTTAGGAGGGATGATCTGGTCATGTGGGTAATTATAAAATTATTTGTACCAAGGAGAATTAGGTGCAACAATTTCAAAAATGAGCTCAAATTCAAGGACAATGAATGCAAGGGCCAAAAGTTATTCCACCAAGAACTCATACTGTGACAAATTATTAGGTATATCCAAGAGAGATCCAATAGTGGCCATTGCATCAATTGCTTTATTCTGAATTCTTGGGATCTTCTCAAAGATGGTGACATCAAAATACTACTTGAAACTATCAACCATTCTCTTATAGGGTGTGAGATTTTTATCCTTTGTATTATAATCATCATTGACCTAACAGATAACCAATAGGGAATCATCGTAGACTTGAAGATTCTTGATTTTCCATTTGATAGCCATTCAAAGTACCGTTAGCAATGCTTCATACTCAACCATGTTATTGGTGCAAGGAAATGCTATTCTATATGACCTAGACCTATTGAGCCCCCTTGTGGTGTTGCAAATAGGATACCCGCTCCTGAACCCTAATTTTTGTAAGACTATCAAAGTATAGCTTCCATGTTGTAGAGGTCTCTATTTTGAAGATGGAATCATAAGGAAAATTAAATATTAATGGATAATTTTTTGCTATTGGGGCATCTACAAATTGATCATCTATTACTTGTCCTTTCATTACTTTATGATCAACATATTATATATCAAATTCACTTAGGATCATTACCCGTTTTTCTAATCTTCCCTTTAGAGCTACTTTATTGAGTTGGTATTTCAAGGGATCTATCTTTTCAACTAGTTTTGTTCAATGATTCAACATATAGTTCCAAAGCTTTTGAGTGCAAAGAAAAATGCAAGGTATGCTCGTTAGATAGGACTGTAATTAAGTTCATACCCCATGAGTGTGTGATTGATATAATAGATAGCTTGTTCTTTTGCATCATTATTATTTTGTGCTAACAAGGATCCCAATGTTGATGAGGTCATTGATATGTATAGTATTAGGTATATACCATTGATAGAAGGTATAATAACTAGAGGATATAGAAAATAGTTAGTGATTTGTTGGAATGATTCTTGACAGTGATTGGTTCATATGAATAGGACTCCCTTATGAATAAAATACTAAAATGGTTGATATTTAGTTGCTAGCTCAGCTATGAACCTTTGAATAGAATGGAATCTTCCTTGTAGGGTATGTAGTTGACTTATGTTTTCTGATAGAGGCATATCCATGATGAATTTTGAGGAGATCAAAGAGGCCATAGTAGCAACTCCTACACTCATTAATCCAAATAATGCAAAGGACTTTCTTTGTATACCTTTGGTAGCATTAACACAATCTTAGCTATGCTGGCCCAACAAAATGAAGAGGGTTTAAAGAAACCCATAGCATTCTTCAGCCAAGGTTTAGAGGATTATGACCAAAGGTATTCATTTTTTGAAAAGCATGTTCTAGTTGTGGTTAGGAGTCTTAAGAAATTTAGATATATTCTTTCAAACAACAAGATACACTTGTCAGTTTCTCATCCAAGTGTGAAGGAGTTGTTGAATAATGACCTAAATGATAAAAGAGTTGGTTGGATTACAAAAGTAATGGAATATGATGTAGAAATCAAAGTCACAAAGTTGAGAAGAGGTAAGGGATTATGCGAGCAGCTTGTTGGTGATTTATAAAGCAGCCAAGAGGTTGAAAATTAGATTGTCTTAGTGCTAAATGATGATGAACAAACTACTATAGTAGCCCCTCCTACAGGTTAGATTAAAAAAAATGGTGCATTACCTTTAGACTGGTGAGTGGTTAGGAGGTCTAAACAATGCAAAACAAACGTATTATAGGCTGCAAGCTATTCCTTATGTTATTATTGATGGTATTTTGTTTAGAAAGTACTTTCATGGAGTTTTGTTAAGATGTGTTGAATCCAACCAGATTAATAAATTTCTTGAAGAATTTCATGATGGTTCATTTAGTGGCCATTTTGTACCTAGGAAAAAAACTCTTAAGATGATGAGAGCAATTTTTTTTTGGCCTAACTTATACAAGGATACATTTTCATGGGTGAGAAGGTACAAGAAGTGTGCATTGTTTATAGGTAAACAAAGATTAGCAGCTTTACCATTACATCCTGTACAAGTTGAGTAGCCCTTCATGAAGTGGGGAGTTGACTTCATTAGAGTTATTAACCCACCTTCTAGTGCTAGACACAAATGGAGATTGACTACAATTGATTATTTCACCAAATGGGCATAAGGTGTAGCATTAAAGGAAGCTAATGAAACTAATTTCCTAAACTTTTATCAAGCTTTAGTTGCAAGATGTGAAGTTCCTAATTCAATTGTTTCAGATAATGCTTTTGATTTTGTAGGATTAAAAGTGATTGATTGGGCTCTTAAAAATGACATATATTTGAATACTTCATCCAATTATTATCCACAGGGTAATGGGTAAGTTGATTCTTCTAACAAAAATATGATTATAATCATTAAGAGGATGATTGAAGACAATCAAAGGACTTGGCATGATAAGTTGAAGCTAGCTCTATGGGCTGATAGGATAACATCTAAGAGATCTATAGGTAACTCACCTTATGTTCTTGTTTATGGCATGGAAGAAAGGCTTCCTATATCTATTGTATTACCAAGATTAAGTTTTATCAAAGAGATGGAATTGATGGATGAAAAACCAATGGAGATTAGATTTGTTGAGTTGATGGAGTTAGAAGAAACAAGGGGAAAGGCACTACAAAATTTGGAAATCCATCATGGTCAAATGAAAAGAGTGTTTGATAAGAAGGAAAATCCAAGATTCTTTAAGGAGAGTGATCTAGTCTTTAAGTGAGATGAGCTAAAAAGAAATTCAGGAAAGCATTCTAAATTTGATTGTATGTGGAGTGGTATTTATGTTATCACTAGATGTATAATGAACAATACCTGTCAGCTATCTAAGCTATCTAACAATACTTTTGTTATCCATATGCATATGATATGTTCTTTACTAGTATTAGGATAGCTAGTCCCTTGGCTTGTGAGGGACAATTATACTCATGATTATCAATAAAGATCACATTTGCAATATATATTGGTTCTTTTTCTTATCTGTTTGTAATTGCAACACTGGAATAAAAATGTAATCTATTCTTGAAAATATCTTTTATGCATATTAATGCACTTAGCAGAATATGGTTTATCTTTTAAATGTTTAAACGAAAACACCAAAAGAATAAACACTAATTTACTTGATTTTAGCTGAAAGCTAAAAATCAGGGAACATTTTTGGTGACATTTGCTATATGTTTTCCTGCAAAACATCTCGACCAGTTGCCTAAAGCTTATCCATTGGGCACTGAGTTATCTAAAGGCTAACACCACTCGAAAAGAAAATTGCATGTTGTTGTAACTCACTAAACCAACAAGAGACACTTTGAAAACTTATTGAAAACCCAACCCACTAGAAAGAAAACAAAGGAAATTCTCATGTAACTGTGCAAAACAACACTCAAGGAAAACTAAAAAAAGCATCCAACTAATTTGCAACAACACTTAGAGGAAACAAAACCTACTCTAATTTATACAAGGAATATTTTAGATAATACCTCAAAATAGAGTTTGAGGTGTATCCCATTGACAAGGATAGGCAGAGCTTCTCCATCCATTGATGATAGTTGAAAAGCATTGTGCTCTTTGCATTCAGTAATGACAAACGAGCCACTCCACATGCTATCAAATTTAGTGTGCTTTCCAGGTCTACTCTTTAATTAATCCCACTTAAGGACAACATCTCCCTCTCTAAACACCCTAGGTGTTTCTTTTTTATCAAACACCTTCTTTGCTTGGAGTTGATGCAACTCCATTGTTTACATGGCTCTATCTCTTGTTTCATCCACCTCCATGAGTTGTGCATATCTGATAGCCATTGGATCTTCCTCTTCAAACATTTCAAGTTGGTTCATTATGTCAAGAGCTGGAAGCTCAGTAGATAAAGGCAACCTTGCATCTTTACCATATACCAGCATATAAGGGGAATTTCAATGGATTTCTTTGGAGTTATTCTATCTACCCACAAGGTAGATTTTAGCTTGTTGTGCCAAGTTCTTTGATTATCCTCCAAAATCCATTTGATGATTATGGTCAGGTTCTTATTGGTTGATTCAGCCAAACCATTACCTTGAGGGTAATAATTTGAGTAGGTACTTAGATGAATACCATTCTTTACAGCCCAATAACTTACCCTTAATCCAAAAAACACCAAAGCATTGTTAGAAATGATTGATTCAAGTACCCCAAATATGGTTACTAGATCATCATAAAAATTTAAAACAACACTTTCGTTGGCTTCTTTCAAGGCCACTACTTCAATCCATCTTGTGAAGTAATCGGTTTTAGTAAGTACCCACCTATGGCTTTCACTTGAAGGTTGGTTAATGGCACCTATAAAATCAACGCCCCATCTCATGAAGGGTTGTTCTACTTCAATGGGCTGCAATGGTAAAGATAGTAGTGTTTCTTTTCTTGCAAAAATGGCGCATTTTACACACTTTTTGTCCCAAGCATGGGCATCTTTAAACAAGCTTGGCCAATAATAGACAGCTCTCATTATTTTCCATGCAGTTGTTCTTGGGGAAAAATAACCCCTAGCAGTTCCATCATGGAACTCATGAAGTACTTTGTCAGCTTGATGTTGATAAATGCATCTTAAAAGGGCACCATTAAGATCCTTTCTAAAAAGAATGTTACCAACCAACACATAAGGAATGGACTACAATATAAAATACCTTCATTTGGCTCTATCTAAACTTGGTGGAAACTCACCAATTTGTGAAAAGTGAGTCATATCTTGCACCCAACCTACATTCGTTGTTGGTGCATCATTTGTAAGCTCATTATCAACAACCATAACAGCCTTTATTTTTGCATTTTCTTCATTTTCATCCCTTGTAGCTAGTTTTTCAAACAACCCTTTACCCCTTATAAGTTTTGTTACCTTGATGTCAATGTCATACTCCATAACTTTTGTAATCTAGCCAACCCTCTTTTCATTTAGGTTCCTACTTAATAAGAATGCTTTTACACTAGGGTGAGCACCATTAAATGCACTTTGCTGTTAGAAATAAGAGATTTAAACTTCTTCAAGCTTCTAATGGCAACAAGCACATGTTTCTCTAGAAAAGTATATCTTTGTTCATACTCTTATAAACGTTGAATAAAAAAAGTAATTGGTTGTTCTAATCCAACATCATTTTGTTGTAGCAGCATTGTAGAAATGATATCAATGCTTCCAAAAGCATATAAAATCAAATCTTTTGAGAAGTTTGGGTTTACCAAAGTAGGAGCTGCTGATGAGGCCTCCTTTATGGCTTCAAAACTATGCTTGGAATCTTTGGTCCAACTAAAATTGGCATTCTTTTTTAACATGGAAATTAATGGTTTCAAAAGATTTGCAATATCAGGAATAAATATTCTAACAAAGTTAATTCTACCAAGAAAACTTTGCAGCCCCTTTTTATGGTTGGGTAAAGGCAGATCCAAAATGGCACTTACTCTTTTTGGATCAATGGTGATCCTTTTTTTTAACACAATCTATCCTAAAAGATTGCCTTCATGGACAACAAAGATACTTTTTTTGGGGTTGAGGGATATACCATACTCCCTACACCTCTCAAATACTTACTTCAGATGTGCAAGGTGTTCATCAACTTTCTTTAAAATAAGTACAAGGTAAAAGCTTTCCTTCATGGACAACAAAGATACATTTTTTCGGGGTTGAGGGATATACCATACTCCCTAAACCTCTCAAATACTTGCTTCATATGTACAAGGTGATCATTAGCCTTCTTTAAAATGTTGTTACATCATCAAGGTAAATGAGTACAAGTTTATGAATCAAACCTTGAAATGCCATGTCCATTACCCTCTGAAATGTGGCAAGAGCATTGGACAGGCCAAATGGAATCCTTTTATAAGCCATGGTGCCCCATTTTGTGGTGAAGGTATTCTTGTACTGATCTTCCTCTTTGACTAAGAATTGATTATATCCTGAATAATCGTCAAGAAATGAGAATCTTTCTAAGCTAGCTACAATTTGCAGAATCTGCTCCATTAAAGGTGGTGGATAATGATCCTTTAATGAGGCTCTATTAAGGTCCCTAAAATCAACACACAACCTAATCTCACCATTTTTCTTTCTAACTGGGACAAAGTTACAAACCCATGAGGTATGTTTAATTTGAAAAATGATGTCTCCCTCAATCAACTTGGTCAACTCTTTGACCATAAGAGGCTCATGTTTGGGGTTTAAATGCCTTTTTTTTTGCCTAACAGGTTTTGATTTTGGCTCAAGCTCTAAGGTATGTTGGGAAATTTGGGGATCAAAACCCTTTAAATCAGAACATTCTCATGCAAATACATCTTGAAACTCTTGACAAAGAGCAATGAAAACTTGCCTATCTACATGTGAAAAGATTTTACCAACTTTAAGAAGCTTACCTTTGAAAATTTTAGGCTCCTTATAATGTTATTCTTTGACCTGCATGCTGGTCTTACTCTTTTTCAACTAGTTATCGGTGTTGAAAATGGATTCCAAGGTGATTAGACCCTTCGACAGCTTGTTAGACCTTAATTGGATGACCTAATCATCATATTGTTGTTTGATCTTGTCTTAATTCACTGCTACAAAATAGTCTTCTTGCAACATAAAGCTCAATACCTTTTCATCACTCTCAAAGAATTCTCAATGAACATTATTATCCAAAATAGAAGGTCTAATAACTATTTTAACATATGGTTGCAAGTTTTCTTTCCTAATTTCACTTGGAATATCAACCTAAGCACCTATTGTAGCTAATCTATATGTATGTCTATTTTGATCCCTAGGAATAGAAACTAGGTTGAAAGCATCAAACACTTCTATCATATCCCACACCCTATGTTTGTAGGATTTTAAGACATCATTTTTAGTAACATGCAGACCTCTCACCTAATTCATGATCAGTTCACTATCACCATAGACTTGCAAGCAACCAATCCCTCTTTTCTATGCCGATTCTAAGCCTTGAATTAGACCTTCATATTCAGCCATGTTGGTAGTACAAGAGAAAGAAAATCTAAAGGTTGAGAAATATTTGTCACCTTGTGGGGACACAAGCATTGCACCCCCACCAACACCATTCTTACTTCTAGAACCATCAAATAACATCTTCCATACTTCACCTTCCAGTTCTAACTATTGTTCCACCTTCTTTACAAGGTTTAGGATCATCGAACCAGGTTCATGTAGCACATAAACACCCAAACCAGTCTCCTCAATATTATCATTTGGGATTTCAATGATATTTTATGTTGCCCACTCATTTAAAAGTGTTTCTAGTATGCTTTTTGCTTGCAGTTCCTGAGTAGTAGCAAGTTCATCATCATAAAAAAAAACACAATTAACATTAACAACACTTGGGATATATGGTTAAATGTGATCTTTAGCAAGTAACTCAGATTTAATGACCAATTTAGTCCCATATCTCATTCTGAATACCATGTAGGACCAATCAAATGACAAATAACCTCCTATCTTGGCAGTGAAGTCCCTTGACAAACATAACACAAAATGAGGTGGTAAGTCAATGACTGAAATGTCTTGGGAAATGGAAAAATTAAGGTAGGCATGTAAGGTAAGGCTTAAACCTTTGATAACACCTACGGTGTTAATGGCTATCCCATCAAGTTGGACAACTCCTTTCTCAAGAGGTTGATATTTCAATCCTAACTTATCAACAATTTGTTTGGGCATAACAAAACTACTTGCCCCTTAATCTACCATGCAATTATGAACTAACTTATCACCTATTATTAGAGACACATAAAATGGGGGAGGTTTGACATTCTTACTTGGTTGCTTATTGCTGTCTTGAGGTGCATTTGTCAAGACGACCTTGACTTGACCTACTGGCACATCAATTGAAACACCTAAATCAGCTAAGGTGGATTGCAACAAGTCCTTTTGACCAAGAATAGATAAAGAATCCCACAGTGACATATTTACATTCATCTTTTTCATGGATTGAATGATGTTGAAGGGTGTGGCAACATTTACCTTTAGATGGGTCCTTGCAATAGCAAGGTTTGTCTGCAAGTGGGTTGGTTGGGGTTGGTTCCCAAGTTGTCCACCACTGATGCCTTACGAATTCCTTTGCAAGATGTGTGTTACTTGAGGATTAGAAGATCCAATAACTTCCTTGTCTTTATTTGTTGCTTTTCCAATCTTGAAAGCTCTCTTTTTGGCTCAGGTGTTGGCTGCTATTGGAGAGCTATCACTGTTTACTCAATAAAACTCCACTCCTTGCCAATTCAAGAGGGTTGTGTCACTTGCAGGGAGCTCCTGCTATTGGGAATATTCACCATTAGACATGTCTTGCACACTTGAAACATTTTGAACCATCAATGCTTGATTGACAACACCATTTAAACATGTAGTTTGATTATGGGCTTGGTTGCAAGGATAACACAACTCATATTCTACTACAAGGTTATTTTGAACAGGTACCATATCTTTGGTTGCACTAATTGCAACTAGATTGTATGGTTAAAAAGGCCTTGGATTTAGATTTTGTCTTGCACCTTGAAAGTTTCCTTGATATGGATGCTTGTTAGCTTGAAATGGTTGACTTTGAACTTGATTTTGAGGTTGCCAAGGCTTAAAACCTTGGAACTGCTACTTTTTAATACTCACAAGTTCGTTTCCAAAAGTCTAAAGTAGATTCTCAATATTTTTTTGGTGGCTTTTTATCTCTTGTAACTCTTGAGATGGTGCTTGGACAATAATTTCTTGGCTAATAGTAGCTGCTAAAGGGGCTATTTGAGGTGTTGGAAAAGTTGTAGGAGGCTATATATCAGGGAATAAGGGCATAGGAGGCCTAGGGGAAATCCTTCCAACTTGTATGAGGCTTTTTTTAGCCCTTACAACTATATCATAAGCTATTGGTAAGGTATTTCCACCCATTGACTATATCAAAACAACAAACTCACTATTTAAGGCCCTCAAAGAATAAAGAAATGCATACTTAGTTGGAGACCTTGTGGGTTCCAAAATTCTATCCCACGTTCTTTGAAAATAGAAATTGAAGTTTGTTATTCATTCATGAGGAGCCCTTTTGATGTGGGTCAGCTACTCCACTAATGACAAGTTGTCATACTTGTCCTCAAATTGCTTGCATAATACCTCTCCCAACTCATCCCATGTTTTGATGGAATTAACAGGTAAACTCCTGAACCATTCGAGTGTTTTCCCTCTAAATGATGCTACTAGCAGCCTCAAAGCA
>VDFB02081019.1:0-24881 GCA_007258455.2 Sequoia sempervirens | reverse complement strand
TCTTCTTTCATTCCTCTGTGGAATCTCTTCTGCCCTGTCACCCATCTCTGCCAATGGTTCCTCTGCAAATGGATTATCCCTTTGCCAATCTTCCTCTGATTCTTCCTTACTGCGAGTGAAATATTTGTGATGACTTCTCATGTGAACCTTCAACCCTCCAGGATGGCAAGATTAAGGCTTTGATACCAATGTAAGAACACTTCGTGCCCTAGTTTTTGAGGCTTGTTTTGTTTTTATAGTTTTTGTGTTTTGTGAGGGTTTTTCTGCTTTTTTGAATCTTTTGCAAATAATAGACAATGCTGGAAATGAAAGTAGCAATAATAATAATAATCTAAACTAGTTTTGCAAGACTCCGAAATGCTGACTTTATTAAATACTTGCAAGGAAATCAGATTACATTCATACCCAGTAAAGATAAACAGATATCCATGGCTGCCAGGCGAGTTTCAGCCAAAAAAGCACACCCTTTAATTGATCGATTCTCCTCTAATCAGCTGCCTTTTTCATCAAACTTGGTGTGGCTGATATCCCAAGGCATGGGCGCCCCTCTATGATTTATTTCAGAAATTTTGAAGCCCTCTTTATCAAAATCGCCCTTGCTGGTCTAGCCGCCCTCAGCTGCAAATGGAGACTGAAATATGCAAGGCCGTACTTCTTCCAAGATCAGATATAAGCAAACAAAGTTAAATCTGCAATACTTCTTCTCGATCCTGCAATCTCTGAATGACAATGCAATCAAACCCTTCAGATAGTTACACCAATTAGCACAAATGGAACACCTGTATGATGCCCTCCTGTATGCCAAATTTAGTAGATATCTCACTACTTCAAAAGGCTGCGACGATGGAGAATGAATGTTTTCCAATGGCAAACTGATTCAGAAACCCTTGGCTTCCTCTCTCAGACAAAACTCATCAACACCAAATGCACAATCCTATGAATGCAAAAAGACTCCAAAGTAAAATATATAAGCCTTTTTGAGAAAGTCGAATTTCTCCAAAAAGGCACATTTAATAACATTAAAATGTTATTTTCTTGCATCTTTTAATATTTCGTAAAATACTTTGGAATCGGCGCCCAATATTTAATTAAATAAATGGCCCCTCCTTATGACGCCTTAACCCTCAATATTAAGTTAAGTTATAACTTAATATTATAATCTTTTAAATAATTAATGTTTATTTAAATCAAATAAACATCAATATCTCCATGAATACCCAATATTTTTGAGCGCCATTTGAATTGGAAGCTGAGCTGATGGAGCTGCATACGACCACACACCTTACTAAAAATGGTAAGGGTCCCTCTCTGTCCATTCCTGACTTACTATAAATAGTAAGTTGAGCATACGGAGTCCTGGAGACTTCCAACGAAAGCCAAAGCTGCTAGTTTCTGAACATTGGAGACGATACAATCCCTAGAAGACCCCCTAACCATCCTCATTAGCCTACGAGGGTCAGAATTATAGGCTAAACCATTCGCAAACCTGAGCAAGCTAAAAAGGGGACATTACACCACACCAAAATGTGCAAGTCCACCACAAGAAGGTATGCAACTAATGTGTGTTGATATATGGATGAAAATATCATGAAATAACTTCTGTTTTCCTGTCATAAACAGCAGCTAACAGCCATGTACAGCTGCAGTAATTTACATAGAAAATCTTGTCAATGCTAGCCAAAGAATGTGCCAAACCAACATAGGAACAATTACAACTGTAGCATGATGAATTATGAATGTAAATACTATGAGAATATATCATATTTGCTGTCACAATCAGCCGATAACAGCAAGCTACAGCTGCAGCAAATTACAAAGAAATACCCTGATATTGCAAATCAAAATAAGCACCAAACTGATGCCAAACACAACACTATCAACTGTTCTAACTCTGTATCTTAGAGCAGCATTAATACATTCAAATATAACTCATGTGTAATGGTATTTGCTGCTTATATGAACCACAACAAACAGGAAATTCAAACTCACTTCTACTCAAAACAACATTTGCAGAATAGAAAGAAATGCTCTCAATTGAATCTTTGAAGCACATTGTCAGACCCTGTATGAATCTGCACCAGGAGACCATCAAAACCATTGTCTTCAAGCCTCAGACTCCTTGGTTTATCAGCCTTGGAGTTCTTCCTTCCTTGGTTTTCTAGCCTCAGAAGAAATATCACAACCTGTGAAATAAACATACATAGAAAAAATGAATGCAATTTGGAAGACCAAACAATTATATATCAAAATCCTTTCCAAAACCAACTTTGGCACCCGTTGTAACCTTTTTACACATCGCCCCATTGCAAACGGGGACCCCCAGTAGTTTGCTTCTTTTTAGGGTTTTCCCTTCACGCAACAATTTCATAAGGTTGTTACTTTAAGACTTTCAAGTCAGAGTTTTGAGTAAACACCCGAGCCAACTGGAGAATTCAAGCCCGAAACAGTGCCTAAACATCATAGAAGTGCTCAGAAGGTCCGGAAGACGAGGATCGCCTGTGCTTTGAGTCAATTCTGACACTTCCTATTTTTTAGGGATTTTTGCTTTTTTGCTTTTTTCATTTTTGGCATTTTTGGACCAATCTAGGATCCCTATTTTTTAGGGATTTTGCTTTTTCTATTTTTAGAAAGTCAACCCTGGTCAAGGAGTCAACATTTCCATTTTTAGAATCAAAATTAGGCCACCAGATGTAAAAAAATCAAAAAATCAAGCAAAAATCAATAAAAAATCAAGAAAAGCATGTAAAATCAAGTGGAAAAATCAAGAAATTCATGGCAATCAAGGATGGAAAATGATGCAAGTCTGGAGAAATTTGCCCATGGCAATGGCAATGGCAAGTTCGCTTGGAAGAAGCAATGAGCATGGCATGGAGACAAACTCAAAGTCCGCCCCATCAATGGCAAGACCCCTTGGTAGTCCGCCCTTGCCATGAAAAAGGAAATAGCAAGTCCACTCAGCACATGGAAGGGAGAAGGCAAGCCCACTCCAAAGTCCGCCCAAGCCTTGATAAGACAATGGCAAGAAGTTGAGAAAGTCCGCCCAAGCCTTAGACAAGAAATGGCAAGACAAACTCAAAGTCTGCCCTACCTCTTGGCATGAAGTTTGCCAAGTCCGCCATCAAGTGGAAACAAAAACATGAAGTCCACCTAGAGCATGGAAAGGAAGATGTAAAGTCCGCCCACCCCTTTAAACATTGGGAATAACATGGGGAAAGTCGGGGATAAATGAAAATAAAGTTCGACTTAGGCAAGAGAAAATTGTCCAAGGTTGACTAAAATCCGACTTGGGCAAGAAATAAAGTCCAAGCATGAGTAAAAGTTCGATTTTGGCATGGGGAAATACGCCTAGCACAAGTTAAAGTCCGCCATGGCATAAGAGAAATAAAAATTTGTTGGCAAGATGACTAGAAAGTCCAACTTGGCTAAGGGAGAAAAAAAGGTCTTAAGTGTTAGAAAAGATAAAACATGGCAAAATAAATATGAAGTTCGCCCTGGGCTTGAGGATAAAGTGAAATAACTTGGAAAATAAATAATTAGCCATGGGAAAATTAAAATTTTCCAATTTAATACTTTGGATAATTTATTCAGACACTTAGGAAAATAACATGCCTTGGACAAAAACAGAATTCGCCACAGATGACTTGGAAGAAAATTCATGGAAGTAAATGAAATACGCCAGGAAAAGAGAAAATTCATGAGTAAATGAAATTTCACCATGAGAAGGTTGGAAAAATCGAATTTAATATATTGGATATTTAATATTTTCCAACATTTAAAGAAATAAAAATGAACACTTCGCTAAAGGTGGCGCCTGGATAAGCTTGCCATGAGGATTTTTGAAAAAAAATAGAAACTTGCCTTGATGAAGAGAAGAAAACAAATCGAAATCAAGAAAAAAAGATGAAATTACTAAAAAATCGTAATCCTTTTTAGCCTTATAATGAGTTTCAAAGAACCCATTTTTCACAAAGCCCGATTGAAGAAAAGTTAATCTCATAGTTTGCGGACTCTATGGACTCGGGAGTCCCAACCCTGGCCGAGTCGACTCGCCACGGACTTGGGAGTCGAGTCCAGGAGAGTCCTGACTCGGGAGTCCTGAGTCAGGACTCTCCTGTGCGCGACTGAGTCTTAAAATGGGTTAAAACCCATGTTTCTTTTGTTTTTTTTTTTCATTTTTAGACTCTCAATTGTGAAAAACAGGTCTGCAACTTGATTTGGGATTGATTGAAGCAAGGAGATTGAACTAAAAAGATCAAAATAGAGACAGGTAAGTGATCTAACAATTCTTTTTGTTTGTTTTCTTCAATTTCTTGCATTCAAAATAAAAAAAATAAAGAAAAATAAGGGGAAATGCTCCCAATTTTTTTTCTATTTTCCTTAATAGCCTAATTCTTATTGTTTCTAGCTTGGTTTTGCATTCTTTTTCTTTTGCAAATGTTTGAAACTTTGAATCACATTTATTTGCTGATTTTTTAGCAAACCCTAGCTGATTTTTTTTTTCCATGTTGAACTTGAAACAGCAATGTCGTCTTCAAATCCAAAGGGACTAAAAAAAGACCCTGCATGGAAGTATGGAATTCCAGGAAATAAAAAAGGTGAATTGACATGTAATGAATGCCAAAAATGGATGACAGGAGGAATAAATAGATTAAAATACCACCTTGCTAGAATACCTGGGCAAAATGTGGAGGGATGCAAGAATACTACTCCTGAGATTATTAGAGAGATGAAGGCCCTTCTTGCTGAATATGAGCTTAAAAAAAGGAAAAACAAA
Organism: Sequoia sempervirens; assembly: GCA_007258455.2. Classification (NCBI taxonomy): domain Eukaryota; kingdom Viridiplantae; phylum Streptophyta; class Pinopsida; order Cupressales; family Cupressaceae; genus Sequoia; species Sequoia sempervirens. Next base: position 20,107 of record VDFB02081019.1, on the reverse strand, counting down.
AAACAAAGGATGCCCTAGTAGCAGCGATGAGTGGATCCCAATCCCAATCTACACCCTCTATGCCCCATGGTGTTGCAAGTCCAAGCTTCCGTGCTCCACATTCATCTTTTGGTGAGAGTCCTGATGGTTCCTTTTCTACTGCTAGTGCTAGTCAGGGTCCTTCATCAGGACCAAATTATTTTGTTCCACGTAATGTTCCAGGAGCACAACCTTCATTTGAAGGTACTGGTTGGAATAAAGAAAAGCATCAAGAAGCTAGGATGGCTGCTGCAAACTTTTGGTACTACAATAATCTACCTTTCAATGTTGCAAACAACCCATATTGGGAAGGTTTGGTGAATGCCCTTACAGTTGCAGGAAAGGGGTTTAAGACCCCATCATCTAAAGATTTGAGTGGGCCATTGCTAGAGGAAGCCGTAAAGAATACACGGCTTGTGGTTGATGACCAAAAGAAATTTTGGCGAAGAAAAGGTTGCAGCATTTTATCTGATGGGTGGACAGATGGACGTAATAGAACTCTCCTTAACTTTTTAGTGGCCTCTAATGGTGGATTGGTGTTTCTAAAATCAATAGATGCCTCCCATGAAGTTAAAAATGCTGCGACTTTATGCAATCTATTAGATGGGGTGGTCCAGGAGGTTGGAGTTGATAATGTTGTCCAAATCATCACGGACAACGCAGCTGCATATGTAGCTGCAGGTAGACTACTTATGGAGAGGTATCCCACAATTGCATGGTCTCCATGTGCTGCACATTCCTTAGACCTATTGCTAGAGGACATTGGGAAGATTTCATGGGTCAAAAGTGTGGTTGAAGATGCAAAAAGTGTTACAACATTTATCTACAACCATACTTGGGTGCTTTCTTTGATGAGGAAATTTACAAATGGCAAGGACCTTGTGCGACCTGGAGTGACACGATTTGCTAGCCACTTCCTCACATTGCAAAGCATTCTTGGTGCCATTGGTCATCTCAAGCAAATGTTCGTGTCCGATGCTTGGAAGGAGTCCTCATTTTCCAATAGACCTGAAGGGGAGAGGATTGTTGCCATAGTTTTTGATGAGACATTCATCAAAAATGGAGAGGAGTTGATGGGGGTAAATAGCAATCACACAAAAAAAAGTTATACATGATAATCTATTTGCTGTTTTTATTTTTTGAGGGATTAATTTTGTTATGATTTAACATTTGTTTTCATTTTTTTAGGTGACAAAACCTTTGGTGAGGGTTCTTCGTATGGTGGATGGAGATGGCATGCCAATGGGTTTCATCTATGAGGCCATGGATAGGGCCAAAGAGGCCATATCACGTTACTATGGTGGCAACAAAAGGAAATATGAAATCATATGGTGCATCATTGATCGGAGATGGACACACCAACTCCACCAGCCGATTCATGCCTTTGCCTACTTCTTGAATCCGAAGTTCCACTTCTCGGACACATTTAAGGCGGATGAGGAGGTCATGGAAGGTCTTGTCATATGCATTGATAGGATGGTGCCTGATCCTGAGCTGAGAGATAAAGTGTTTGATGACTTGGAGGTGAGATTTGTTACATCTTATTTATGAATTTGCAATGTTGAGCCTTGACTATCTATGAATTTTCTATATTTGATTTACTTTTTCTTTTATCTATTCAAGGTCTACAAGGATGCAAAGGGGAGACTCTTTTCCTCCCAACAAGCAATTGAAAGGAGAGGAAAAACAAACAACCAAGTAAAAAATGAAATTAGAAACTTCATTCTGTTATTATGATTGTTTACTTTATTCTTTATTTCTCATCACTTATATTAAACATGTTAACAGGGTACACGGGACGCCCCTTGTGTATTTATGCCCTCAGTCTTCAGTCTCCTTGCCGCTTTCTGTGGATAGAACGCCAGAGAGGGGGACGGCTGTCAGCCGCCCCCCAAAAGTCCCCGAAATTCGGGGACGTCCCCGATTAGAAGAAACGTCCCAGAATGGAAAGGGGACTGCCAGGCCGTCCCCTGGACGGATAGGGGATGCCTAGCCGTCCCTCGACCGTCCCGGGGACGGCCGGCCGTCCCCTATTGCCCAGCAGCATATAAAACATAAAAATAAAAGTTTTTTTTTAATTTTTTCTTTTTTAAAACATTCCTTTGTGGGCCCCACGCCTTCCCAACCCTAATATGGCCACTTAAAACATTTTTTTACCTTCATTTGATTTAGTTATTTAAAATTGGCATGCGTAGTTACACTTTTAGAAATAGGAGACTCCTGGTTAAGCTTCCAAGACTCATATTGCATATAGCTTTTGGCCACCGCCCAGATTGACAACATAATTATCTTCTAAAGTAAGAGATTCAACAAAATCTTCTCAATTGGCTCAAGAAGTTTCTCATAAATAGAAGCAAAAAGTTCTCACCAAAGGCTGATTCAGTCTTTGGTGATACCTATTCAAAAAAGCCAATATCTTCAAATAACCATGTCATTAACAGAAAAACTTTGGCTTTTTATGGCAGAATAGGCAATTTACATAAAATATATACCCTAAACTTCTCACATGTTATACTCCAAATACCATTTCAAAAAGAAGATAAAGATATTAGGGTCGTGGTTAAAGCAGGAATGTAATAAACGCACCACTGAAATCACAGCTAGGTAGGTCCCAAAGCTTTATGTGAAATTTCATTTGAAGATTGATGCTCTCCAACCTTCAAGAGAGATCGGTATTGGAGCTTTACACTCTCTGCATTATCCAATGTTTTCACTACATACCTGATGTATTCCAAAGTTATTAGTTAGACCATAAAGATAAATCCTGAATACCTGGCACAATCCTAATGAACCTATAATAATCTACCAAGTTTCCAAAGTCAAATAATGGTTAAAGGAAACCAACTCAGTCAATATGTGAAGAATTTACCATCCATTCAAACACTGTGTTGTAATAATAGCCTCACAACCAACAAAGCGTTCTTAAATTTGATTGGTGATTGTTATGATTATCATTACTCATATGAATATCTTAAATTTGAAATTTCCCTATATTTTTAAAATTTCTCTCTCTCTCCCCATATATATATATATATACTATATAGCCGCCCCCTCGTCTCCCTAAAATCCCCTCGCTAAAAAATTTGTCGCCTCGAACGCCAGTTCCGCCGTCTCGGTCCCAAAAACTTGCGGAACATAGGTTTTTGTAGATCTACTTGGAGAACTATGGTGCTAGCACACCAAATCTTCTCGTGCCAGCCATAATGTCTTGTCACACCATGCAGTTAGCTTCCGGGTGTGAATGGAATTGAGTTTATTTGAGAACATTCACACAAAGAAGAGGAACAGGTTGACTCAACAGCGCCTAAATGATTTAGTTTTTGTTTGGTACAACCTTCGCCTTCGAACTAGAAAGGTGGAGGGTGTTTCACACGAGTCCATTGACTTGGATGACATTGATCCATATGGTGAATGGACTATTGATGAACAAAATGATGAGGTTGATGTCTTCCTTACTGATGAGGATCTTGCTGAATTAGAGAGAGCAGTAGAAGAAGAAGAAGAAGCAGCAAAATTGGATGCCATGGAGGACGACGAAGACACATTTGAATATCATGTTTCCCTTGTTCGATCTCCTAGTCCTCGTTCGGATACTATAGCACGGGCACCTTCTAGTTCTAGGCCTCCAAAATTGAGTACCATTGGGAGGGGAAAGAGGAAGATGTAGATTACATGTGGTTGTTAATGTTTTCCTCTTTTTGACATGATTATATGTAAACATTTATAAACTTATGATGCTGTTATTACTGAAACTATGAGTATTTGATGACTATGAATGATGAAATTTCACTATTGAGTGTTTGATGATCATATGACATGTGTAATCTTGAATTATGAGTGTTTGATAACTCAAATCTTAGCTCTATGCTCTCTAAATGCATTAATTTGTTCTTGTTTTTGTAAACTACGGTTTTTTTTGCCGAAGTCCGTACGAAGTCTTTTCCTCTGAACCGTGCTCTAGTCCCAAGTCCGGAAATATTTTGGGCTGCCGAAACCGAGTTTTCCAACTATGGTTAATCTCTCTCAAGATTTCAAGAATATTCAAGGCAAGGTCGATTTTTCTCAGGGGAAGAGTAATTTTTTTTTATGCTGGAGGGCGTGATTTTTGAGGAAGTAAATTAATTCTTGGCTGAAAGTCGTACTTCTCAGCAAGTTGGCGCACTCTTTCATTGGATTTTTGATTAAATTCTTTCAAGTTGAATTTGATTCATAGCCAAAGGATATTTATGAAGGTTTGAAGTTTGGTTGGCTAAGTTTCTCAATTCTTCTTCCATCTTATTCATTTTGGCTAAGTTTTGGCAAAATTTTAATCAAGTTCGCCCATTTTCAGCTTGCTTTTTCGTAGAAATTTATCTTTTTAACAAGCTGAAAGTAAAATCTTCGAATAAAGGCTCGGAAATAAACTATATTTAAAAGTCTCCGTACTAATGTTAATTTTTTTATTTACTGCAGGTTAATGACCACACTGGGAGAATCATCAAGAAAAGTGCCGATGAAGTTTGCCAGCAAAGGGTTGCAGCGAGAGTCAAAGATTAATTCTAAATGAAAAAATATTATAGACACCGATCTCGGACATGTGGACTTCACGGAATTCAAGAAGAGGATGTACGGGCACAATGGATTGCCGACACCAATTGCTCGACGGATGGTGAGGAATGGCATCTTCCAAGCAGCCGAATTTCCGCTAGCAGTAGAATGTGTCGAATTGATGGTAGAGTGCGCCATCCATTATGATGCGCAAGAGAGGCAGATTGTTGCACCTGATGGGAGGATATTAGCTCATCTCGGCGAAGTGGCAATTCAGGAAGCATTTGGCATCTCGACACACCATCGGACTGTATATAAAACTAAGGAGGACGCCAAAAAGTTGTATGAAAACCAGTCTGAACTTTGCGCCACAAATATTAACAAGTCATGGCTGGAAAAACCGAGAGCCTCTGCCAAGAAAATGCCCAAGAAGCTGCGTCGAACAGACTTCAAGGAGGATTATGGAGATATTATTTTGTTGTTGAATAGGATGGCCGACAATCCACAAGGCGTGCCTTTTGAGACGTGGATGTACTATTTTATCGATGAAATCACCTCTGGCGTTCGGATGTTCAACTAGTCGCGAATGATTAGTGATAATCTCCACAAGCAGCTGATCAATCTGGAGAAGACAAAAACATTCCACATGAGCTCCTACATCGTTTATCTGTTGGCCAGGACGTACAGATATTCCAGACTTATATGCAAAGGCAGAGTAGGCAATGGTGAGAACAAATTCAAGTCATACGACTGTTACCTGCAGTTGCAACTCAAAGAGAAATCTCACTTCAGACGGGCGCACGATGCTTTCCTCATGTACATTACCAAAATACTCCAAGGAGGAACTCACCAGAGGCTGAGTCATGAAGCCAAAAGTTTGATTAGTAGATATGGATCCTGGTTTATGCAGTTTCCAAGGTTCACGTACATAAGGATCCAGGGATTCACTGGAAATCCTTATAGGCTTCCAATCTATCCTACAAATAGGATGATTTTGCTAGAAGTCCTTAGACAGTTGGAGACTTACTAGAACATCCAGAGGCCAAAGCAGAAGGCGGCTATCACTTTCCCGTTCTTCATTGGTAACATGTTGGAGTCCTGTCCATCGGCACAAGCGGCTGAAAGTGCCAGGTTGGAAATTCAATAGTATCCATTCACAACTTATCGGTCCAGGGCCAATTTTGACCCTCATAACCACATTCGGACCGTGGATGGAAAAAGGTATAAACACAGAGTAGACTTGGAGGATTTCTAGGCAAATGCTGCTGACGAGTATGAAGTCAGGAAAAAGTTATGGTCCAGATTGCCGGTGGATTTGATGAGAGCAACAAAACTTTGTCGAGTGCCTGATCAGTTGTAGGACGATGGGGAATATGTCCAACCGTGCTTTGATGAGAACTGGCCTCTTCCTGCAGTGAAGTGGTCAGAGCCTGAGCTTTCAGATTTGACTACATTAATGAGGCCGGTGGTTAAGTATTCTCAGTGGTGGGTTGACCAGCAGACCTAGGAGCTAAGGCAGAAAAGAATGACGCTCACTTATGACTTGCTGAGTGAGATGGAATCATACTCCTCAAATGCAGGCGCATCCCATAGTGTCGAGTTGGTTGAAATTACTGAGAAGAGGAAAGAGGCAGCTGCAAATACAGAGCCTGTCCAAAAAAGACAGAGGGTGGAGCCATCTCATTCTGCTGCATCCAGAAACATTGATGAGCTAGTGGCCACTACAGACAAATCCTTGGCTAATATGATGATTCCTTCTCCAATTTAGGAGGGTAACAATGAGCCAATCTAGTTAGATGACGACGAGCCCCCATCTCCTACGGGCACAAAAATACTTGGTTTGGAGGATGAAATGGACATCCAAAATGATGAATTCCAAGAGGGAATGATTTCCGCTCTCAAAGGAGTTTTGGATATTCCAAGTATAGAAAATGTTCAGGAGAAAGATAGCATTGAACAACCTACCATTTCAGACTGGTTGAAGGAAAGAATGAAGATACAGACGCCAGTCGAGACTGAAGAAGAAGATAACACTGCAGATTTCTTGGCTAGGTTAGAACAAGTTGCTGTAAAGAAGCCTGCCAAGAAATTCTCAACAATTCAGAGGGACGAAGCCGACAGTCGTTCCGTACAGATTGCAGTGCCAACAGTTGACAAAACACAGGATGAAATCGCTCCCCATGAGTATGCCATTACCACTATAGACCTGGGCCCAGAAGTTGAAGAATTGGATAACTCAGTCTCTACTATCAAGGCGAGACTGGAGAAGGAAGTGGCAAAGAAGAAAGAATACAAGAAGGAGGTCGAGTGCCTGAAGGAGTATATTCAGCATCTGATCCAACCACTCAACTAGGGTGATGCAATAGCTCCTCCCCTTCTAAATTCCTCACAAGAAATAGCCAAGGATGTGGAAGAAGATATGGTCACGGCTAAGGAAGCCAAGGAATGGATGACAAGTAAAAGCACAGTAGCGGCTTCATTCATGGATAGATTGACACTCGCCTACGGACAGACTTCCTCATTCCTTTCCAGATTGGCTGTCATGATAGAAGTTTGGGACAACCTCCCAGGAGAGGCTCATTCCATGCCTCAAAGTGTTGAAGGGCGTCCCAAAACAGGAATTGATCGAGGGAAAGGTAATTGCAGCAATCGCCGCTTATGACTTCCATCACTAGTATTGGGCATTGATAGTACGAAGCGAGGTCTTGGAGAAAGCAAAAGCTGATGGACTCAGAGTGGAGAAACAAATCAGGGAAATTCAGAGAAAGATTTACCTCGTAGTTGCAGATATATTTGAGAAAGAGATTGTCTGAGAGAATGACATGCAGCTAGAAAGGCTAAAGCACAAGGCTCAAGAAACCTTCTTCTCTACCACATGATTGATTCTGAGACAGGACTTCACAAGGGTGGCGAGCCTCTTATCCATCTGGGATGATTTCATGAAGCAAGAACTGGAATCGGAGAGTGCCTTTGTCGGATATGCTGAGGACTTGGACGGGCTGGAATTCAGGATAAGCATGCTACCACAAGTCACGATGGAAGAAGTCATCATGATCGTGTCTAGGTTTGTCGAACACACTGCTGCTCAAGAGGATAGGGACACACTCCTTTGAAAATAGCTCCATACGCCACTTCACTCTTTGTTTACTCATTGATTATAGATGTTATTTGGGAAACCCTAATTAGGGTTGATATGTATTAATCTTGGCCGTTAATGTTGTTTTAATCTTGGCCTTTCATTTGCTCTTGAAAACTCTATATAAACTCTTGATCTCTCATTTTTCATTTGGTGAAGAAAGTGTATGAGATTGTTGCATTTTGCTACTTTCGATAATAAAAGCTCCTATGCATGATTTACTTTGAATCCCTTTTATTGTCAAGTGGTTTGCAAGGTTGCATAGCTTCTTCAACATTAGATTAGAATTAAGATGGAATTTGCTTTGAAAGTTTGTTAAGTGAATGCAAGATTTGATCGTATAGATTTATGGTGAAACATTGCTCATACTTTCTTTGGATGGATGATTTTCATTCAATGTGTAAAGTTAGCCTGAGCTTGTGATTGTGGATGCCTAACTTCAGTCTTATTCAAGACATGAAAATTACTATCACACCCTTTGAAGATTGCACCCACTTTGTGTAGTTGTCCCAAGGAGGCAAAGCAAAGCGTGGTTACCAGTTTCACCTAATCTTTACCGTCTCTTGAATTCCTAGGAATAGATTAGATCCTCTAAACCCTTATCCTTTTTGCATTTTTTTTGAGATCCCAAACTGAAAATCCCAATAGAAGAAGCACTTAATGATAAATCCGTCTAAGTCCCGAACTTGTGAGGAATTCCTTAACGTAAGTCCCTTTGTGTATTACCAGCATATCACAATGCCCATTGAGCTTATCCACATGTCATGACTTGACGAAAGAAACCATGGAGTCGCCATGTGATCTTCTCGCAATCTTAGCATACACGGTGATTTTGTTCAAGAGAGGATAGAGTGTCTTTGGACATTTTATTCTGTGTGTTCGGTGGATGATAAAACGTACACCAACAGCGCCCAAATTCAAATGCCCAAGGAAAGTGATGCTTGCATGCTGAGATTATAGCTCCCACTTGCCAAAAGTGAAGACACTAAGAAACATTCTAATCCCAATTGCCAAATTACATGTCACTTGCCTATTTCCAAGAAACCCATGCCTACCTTGGACCCCTTTAATATTTAAAAAATATTAATTCATTTGTCAACATGATTGATTTAATTAATATAATTTGAAAAACCAACTTCTCCAATTTATCCGTAGGTCTTGACTTACTATTTTTAGGAAACCATGTTTATTAAAAATAGTAAATGCTAATTTTTAGAAAAGGGGACATTACAAGTCCTACCTTCCCAAGATTGCTTGTCCTCAAGCAATGAAGGCTTGTATGTTAGTGATCTTCTATCTCTACCCATGTTGCATCTCCACTGGGCAAATCTTTCCATTTGATTGAGTGTTGGATGACAACTTTGTTTCTTAGCTTCTCTCTTCTTGTTACCCAAACTCTTTCAGGTATCCCATCCTGCTTTCCCTCATCATCTGATGGTGGCAACTTAGAAAAAATCATAGTTTGTTGTCCCAACGTTTTTTGGAAACATGCAACATGAAAGACTTTGTGTATTCTACAAGCTGGTGGCACATCTGACTCATAAGTTACTTCTCCTTCCTCTCTGATGGCTTTGTAAAGTCCATTGAACCTTTCTGCTCTACTTTCTTCATGTGATATGGCTGCAATCCAAGGAAGTCTTCAATCTGGAAACTAGAATGCACACCCAAACTAGAGAAAACACAACTTCAGAAGCTCTCTTCATTCTCTTCCTATCTGTATGTAATTTTTGTTGATCTAGTGCAAGATGTAAGTTGTCTCTGAATGACCACAGGAACTCCTAACTTTGTTGGACAAAGTCACTTGCTGCAGGGATTCTACCTTTTGAAAATAATGAATCAGCAAAGGAGAGTGCACCATGATCATAGAGAGTCTGAAATAAGGACACACTGGTGTACATGTGATGGAAGGTATTATAACAATACTTCCCTATATGCAACTATCTTACCCAAATACCATGCTGAGATTGAGCCTTTGACAAATCATTGTGCTCCAACTGAACTCTTCTCACTTGGAACCTCATGAAGGAATCACTATCCAACCCAATACTAAAATCCTTGAGAAGACGGGAATCAATAGTATGGAATATGTCTTGCCAAAGTAACATAGAGAAGATTGTTTTAGCAAACTCACTGCCAATCACGACCATGGATAAAATACAAGATATCCCTCCAAGTGTCAAATGGAGAGCTCTGGGCACACCAACACACCCCTGCTCCTGCAATCATTAAGCCACCATATGGAATCATACATACCATCTCCAAGAAGTATCAACAGTGACCATTGCTCACCAAGGTGGATGTATCAAGAATGACTATGTTAAAAAATTTTGCAACCATAGTTACAAGACTCGGACTCGCCTCAGACTCGGCAAGCCAATTTTTGACTCGGACTCGGACTCGGAGCCCAGACTCGGCAAAGACTCGGCAAAGACTCGGCAAATAGAAAAACCCAAGAAATTCAGAGATTTTTAAGGATTTAACACTTGTTTCACGCACCCTTTAATAAATAAACCTTAAAGACACAATAACATCATCAAATAGAAATTACTATGATCTCATACACAAACATACATCGATCACATAAGTATAAACGCAAATTTTCGCTGAAGGAAATAACACATTCAAATATATAAAATTATAAATATTGTCAAATGTATACAAAACTCATGGAATATGAAATCCATGGCATCAAAACAAATATCAAAATTAAAAATATAAGTCTATGGCTCAAAAGAGCTTGCATTACTCATCCCAACATCACGACAAGTCATGCGCTAGTGTCTAAGATAGGTCATAGATGATGATGCAGCCATGATATTTTCTTGCATCTCAATGATTGGTGTGTATATTCAAGTGAGGAATTTATTATTAAATTTTTATTGTAGCCTTCAAGACTGCATGCTTTGTTGTCTAATGTATGGAACAAGATAATCCTTGATTATGGCTTTGACTGCAAAAGATGCAAAGATTTACAACAGGGGATATGTATTTTGTAGGTTTAACGATCATGATTCATCATTGGCCTATAACATGCTTAGACCTATAGTTTGATGAGGTTTTGGGGGAAACACCCCAATAGGATCAAGGGGTAGTGCCCTTTGCGGGGGTCTGGGGGCAGCGCCCCCAGCGGGGTCAAGGGGCAGCGCCCCTTGCGGGGGTCTGGGGGCAGCGCCCCCAGCGGGGTCCCGGGGCAACGCCCCTCACGCTCCCTGTCGCGATACAGGGCGGGGTCGAGGGGCGGAGCCCCCGCCACCAAGCCCAAATGAAGACCTTCAAAACCACACAAACCTTCATGGCGCGCACCATTTAATTAAAAAAATTGTAAATTAAAGACACTAATTACATATTTAAAAAACATCAAGGTCGAGATTTAGCCATTTAATTAAGCAATTCTGAAACTTTAAAATGTGTTTTTTTTGACACACACGCCCACAAACTGATGGCCGAGTCTTTGGCTTGGGACTCGGCGAGTCTGGTGAGTACTCGGCAGCCGAGTCCCAAAGACTCAGCCAACATTCCTCGCTAAGACTCACGAAGTCTAGGGCGAAGCCTTGTAACATTGCTTGCAACCAACTACCAAAAAGCTTTTTGATGCTCCACAACAATCTGCACATGAAAAGTTATCTCCCTAGCCCATAAAAAGATGTAAGGGCAGCAATAACCAAACTGAAATCCAACTGAAAGGATAGGAGAGTTGAGTATGGTAGTAGCAATAGGATCATACCCTATGGTTAAATTACCTCTACCATCCAACTGATAGTGTTTTGTAGCAGCGGGAGGTATTTCCTAAGAGTAATTTATTTAAGGCAAGTTGGCCTTTCTATTATAAAACAAATATTATATTGTCAAGGTTGGCTCAAGAGGAGAGCTCACCTATGTCTTGTATATATTGGAGATGGAGTCTCCACTTTATTCAATCGATTCATTCCATCTCAATTTGATTGCCTATCACTTCAGGAGCAGATTCGCATTCTAGAAGAAGAGTTGATATTCTTTGTAGCTAAGGATTTTGCACTATCTTCAAGTGCTGGTCTATTGTATGATATTCAGCCTTTCTAGGGCCTGATTCTGAGTGCTACTTCTGCACTATTATTTCTGATTAATAAGTGAATAATTTGTTGCTTGGTTTTTCTCCCTCGAGTAGGAGGGTTTTCCTAGGATAAAATTCCGTGTTCATTGTTCTGTGTTCACTTTTTTGTTTCCTGTTTAAATCTGATCTAAAAAACTAACATGGTATCAAAGCTAAGGTTCAAGAAATCTGATCAGATTTAATGCAAAAATATATGTGAAGGATTAGCAAGAAACACAATGAGAAATCAGTCCAATTAAGAGCAGACCTAGAGCAGAATAATGAAGAGCAATTTACATAGAGGGTTTAGAGCATCATTCCTAGAGCAGAATAATGAAGAGCAATTTACATAGAGGGTTTAGAGCATCATTCATATCAGCTGGGAGCATTCACCATGGGTGAACATCATAAGGCTAAGGCGAACCTCTCTTGAGATGCTGAATATTGTCTTCACACCTGGGCATAATGAAGTATGATCGACCGAAGTTACCTGAACCCAATGATGCGGCATGGAACACCACCATACAACATGCACACAACATGTTTCGTAAGCAGCCCGCGGTTCAAGCGATAAGCTACCACAATTTTGACTCAATCAAATGGTTGCGCCACTTAGCAGCAGGATATGGTTATGTGGGAATTATCACAAGGCAAAGAAAACCGCAGTGACAATCTCAGAAAAGCTAATTCATGACCGCAGCTACGGAACTGAAGCCCTCGAAAACTCTACACTTGATGTTGCTTTCACCAGAATGTAACTGTCACAAATTAGGTGAAGAGAAAAGCCAGGAATGTGTGGGGAGAAGCATTTCATTATGTTCTTTTAGAAGGACTATTTGCAGACCTATTGATTGAGTCATTCAAGGCTAATCCAAGTTTCTATTTCATAGGAAAAGATCCACTACTAGCAGTTCCTGCTCTAATTCAAGAGATTTTGATCGGATACGACTATGTCTACATGTTTGACTAGTCTGGATTCAACTCTACTGTACAAGAATGAGAGATTCGTTTCGCATTCGAGTTACTCGAGCAAATCTTGAATTTTCTGACTTCCGTCGAAGAGCAGATCTGGTGTTTCGTTATTGAGCTATTTATATATCGCAAGATTGCTTGCCCTGACTCAAGTTTGTTCATCAAAACGATGGGCATACCTTCAGTTTTCCATTAATAAGGATATGGCCAGCGACCTATCAAGGAATAGAAAAAATGGAATGACAGGAGGAACAGCTCAGGAATCCTGGGAGTGTATGGCAGGAGGAAAAGCTCGAGAATCCTGGGAGCGTATGATTCTATAAACATCATCGGGCGAAGATGATGGTTGTCAAAATGGCTGCAACTGAATCAACAAAGATAATTTCTATTATCATTCCTTTAATTGTTCTATCTAATGATATTTGCTAGATGACTACATACTTCATTTGAATTGAGGTAGTTTGGTTTTATGAACTACCAAAGCATGTGGGGGTTCGCTGTCCTGAATCAATATTGTGAGAAGACTATCAAAATTTGCATCACAAACCTCCATAAGAGAACTTGGGGAGTAGGAAAGGTCTGAAGGAACCGATGACCACTGCTGTTCAAGGCTGGGATTAGCAAAAATCTTGAATACACAAAAGTAATGACACTTCTCCTTGATGCTAATCTGCTGCTTAGAAGGGTGAACCTACTGCTGAATATATTCGAACTTGGAATTGGATGAATTGGTGATGAAATGAGAGTGCTCTATCCTCTTTAAATACCAAGCTAGGCGACCTCCTTTCTAGGGCCGACCTAGAAAATACAAATTTTATTTATAAAACAAAGGCCGACCTGCCTTGAGTTAATTTTATTTGATAGAAAATATCTCCCGAAGCTATACAACACTAACACACCCTCTTAGCTAGGGAGGTATTTTCAGATATCTTTGTCATGGAGTCTCTCAACATGACGCCCACAATGGCTACACCCATATGTGGAAAAACACACATCTCAGTCTCAGAGATGTACAAGGGCTCATCATGGAGTCTCTCAACATGACGTCCACAATGGCTACACCCATTTGTGGAAAAATACATCTCAGTCTTAGAGATGTACAAAGGCTCGTCATGGAGTCTCTCAACATGACGTCCATAATGGCTACACCCATTTGTGGAAAAACAAATCTCAGTCTCAGAGATGTACAAGGGCTTGCACCTCATATTTCTCTGTCTCAGAGAAATATACACTACAAGGGCTTTCACCTCATATTTATCCGTCTTAGAGAAATATACACTACAAGGGCTTTCACCTCATATTTCTTTGTCTCAGAGAAATATACACTACAAGGGCTTTAACCTCATATTTCTCCGTCTCAAAGAAATATACACTACAACAAATCTTCATGATGCTGTGACTCCCTCTGGAGCTCCAATTACCTGCATCAACCTTCTGACCTCCGCATCCAAGATTGCTTGCAATGCTTGCCTTAGAGGAACGGTTTCCAATGCACACTTCTGACACTACTGATTTGCGAGAGTCCAAGACTGTCCTTGATCTCATCCCAGATCACCCTATTCTAAATAGGTTTGCGGTGCTACCAATGCCAAAACAAGGTTGACTGCCTCGTGCAATTTCGTTCTCTGCAGCTAAAGAGGCCTTCCAAAGACTTAGCACCTAGCCTTGCAACATTGCAACCCACTTAGCTGACACCTTCACTTCTTCTCAGTGAGTCACTCTAGTTCCTTGAGACATAGGACTCCATTTTGCTGAACACAAAATTCCCTCTTGATCCCTACCTCAAAAAATCCTTTGGAAGTGAACTCCCCTCCATTGACAGATCTCAGAACCTTAGTCCTCTTCCTGGACATGTCATTGTTTTACCCAACTTGCTAAGAACTGAAAACTGTTTTGCTTTCACAACTCTCAATCCAATAGCCATTAGCATGTCTTCTCCAATGATCTTTGATAGGAACCTCATTGTTTTCCACAATTCTTTCTACGACTGCCAATAGTTGACCATGCAAGAACCATAGACCGCTGTTCCAAATTAGGAGGATATGATTTCTGTCGTACCGTTGTTTAGTGTCTTCATCCTTCTCAATCTTCTTTGCTGATGCAAACTCTCCATCCAAGGCTGACCCAACCTTGTGCCCTCGAGAGAAGTCTGCAGTGAAGAATCATGAGAGTTATGTGCCACCAACTCAGTCCCAAGGCTGCAAGCTATGTCTTCATGTTTGTTCATTTCTCCAGTTGGCATGATTTCCTCACCGAATGCCTCAAGCTCTTCCTCCCTTTGAATTCCTTATGCAATCTTTGATAATTAATCCATTATCCTTTTTCTCCTTGATCCATCCTGCATTTTAAAGAGATTAGTGATAGTTCATAAAATTAAACTACCCCGATACAAATGAAACATGTAGTCATCTAGCAAATATCATTAGATAGAACAATTAAAGGAATGACACATAATAGAACTTATCTTTGTTGATTTAGAATCTCCTTAAATGCTACTTTTAAATCCTCTTCAAGTCTGTTCTTCTCTCTCCTTTAGATCTGCTCCTATGTATGCATTAATTTTCCTTCAATTTGCTCAAACATTCACTTTAGATCTGCATCTAAAGTCTGCTTCAGATCTGGTTTGACAATTCTAGTTTTGACAATTTTGTAACTTCTAGAGTTATGAGTTCATTAAATTTGTATGCCAATGCAAATCACAGAAATAGTCAACAGGAATGGCTCCGATGTTTCCACCAATCAAAATAACACCAATGACACCCACAACTCTACAATTTAATATATCTGACGGTAAAGGCCAAAAGTGCCAGCAACATTGGTAGCATTAGAGATGTCCGTCATCAAGGAGCCCGACTCACTCCAATGCCTACGATAAACTCCTCCGTCAGATAGCACACAAATCGACACCTAGGAAGACATGTCTCATTCCCATCAGACTAACATGCTCGATATTTGGATGCAGTGTCAAGGACTTTCAGACTTCCCAAGGCAACCATATGACAAAAGCTTATGCAAATATTCAACCTAGACTTCCTTATATTGCAATTGTCTCTTGACTACAATGGATGCAACTGATCATTTATTCAAGAGATAACTTCTATTGACATTCAAATTACAAGGTACTGACCAGCAATTATGTGAATACAAAAACCCTGTAGATTACCACATAGCGACGTCTTGCCTTAGGCAGATTTGGCTTTCAAAAGCCACGATACCTCTTTTAGACTCCAAAACAATTTATTTAATCCTCCAATTGGGGATCACACTTAGCTATTCAACATAATCTCCTATGAATAAGAGACAGACCCACCAATATTGTCTAAGCAGCTGAGGAAGAAATGGTAATTCTAGCAACTCCCGAGATTTATATGCAAACTCATCAGATATTCGTCCTCCTTGAGTGTGGCCACGAATTGCTTATTTGGAAACTTGGTGGATTGTCTTCAAGCATCTACCTCCAAACCATTATATAAGATCATTATGTTTAGGAAGCCCGATACCAAGCAGCTCCCGACTGCTCTTCACAAATAGTGATTCTCTTGTAGCTTTGTTGACTTAATGGAAAATGAGTATGATATCGATACTTGTCTCCTCTTCATACAGAGTTTGTCTTTATTGATAAAGACGATAGACCCCCAACTATGCGTCGGCTCTTTAATGTTTAAATCGATGCCTCCCAAACTCTTGCGGCAATCTTCTTATTTTTTTTCCGTGTTGGAGCAGGCAAGAAGAGAGGACCTGATAAGTCTTGCACCTTTTTGTTTGTTGCTGGATTGTCTTTAGCGGCTGACAAAAGATATTTCTTTATTTGTGGCTCTTTCTTGTTTATTCCCAGCAAGTGTATCGTCCCCCCCTGATGAATTCGATGCCTAACTGAATATGAGACGACTTTGTCTTGTTGTTGAGTGAGCAACTTCTTCGTCTTATCTTGCCTTTGTCTGAAGCATCATTACTTCTGCCAGTGATCGCCATTCAAAATTGTGATCAAAGACTTAAGCAAAATAGCCACGCCAAGGTTATACTGCTTAGCCAAATCTGATCAGATCTTTTCTAAACCCGCTCTGATACCATGTTAGTTTTAGATCAGAAATGCAATAAGCAGAAAAACACAACACATAGAACAATGAACACAGTATTTTACCCTGGGAAAACCCTCCTACTTGAGGGAGAAAAAACCAGCAAGATATTCTCTTTATAAATCAGAAATAGAAGTGTAGAAATAGCACACAAGATTAGGTCCTAGAAGAGGCTGAGTCTCATACAATGAATAATACACAAAAGTAATGACACTTCTCCTTGATGCTAATCTGCTGCTGAATATATTTGAATTGGAATGGATTGAATGATGATAAAATGAGGAGACACCTTCTCCTATATATACAAGCTAGTTGATCTTCCTTTCTAGGGCTGACCTAGAAAATACAAATTTTATTTATAAAACAACGGCTGACCTGCCTTGAGTTAATTTTATTTGAGAGAAAATATCTCCCGAAGCTATAAAACACATAGAACAAAGAACACAATATTATAGAAAATATGTTAGATTTTATGATCAGAAATGCAATAAGCAGAAAACTCAACACATAGAACAAAGAACACAGTATTTTACCCTGGGAAAACCCTCCTACTCGAGGGAGAAAAACCCAGCAAGATATTCTCTTTATAAATCAGAAAAATATGTGCAGAAATAGCACACAAGATCAGGCCCTAGAAGAGGCCGAGTCTCATACAAAGAATAATACAACTTCTCCTTGAAGCAAATCTTGAATACACAAAAGTAATGACACTTCTCCTTGATGCTAATCTGCTACTTAGAAAATTCGACCTGTTGCTGATGGAATTCGAACTTGGAGTGAATTGATTGATGCTCAAATGAGAGGACTCTATCCTCTTTAAATACCAAGCTAGGCGACCTCCTTTCTAGGGCCGACCTAGAAAAATACAAACTTTATTTATAAAACAAAGGCCGACCTGCCTTGAGTTGATTTTATTTGAGATAAAATATCTCCTGAAGCTATAAAACACTAACACTCCCTCTTAGCTAGGGAGGCATTTTCAAATATCCTTGTCATGGAGTCTCTCAACATGGCGCCCACAATGGCTACACCCATTTGTGGAAAAACACATCTCAGTCTCAGAGATGTACAAAAAATATCCTCGTCATGGAGTCTCTCAACATGGCGTCTCTTCTTAGTCTCAGAGATGTAAAATATCCTCGTCATGGAATCTCTCAACATGACGTTTCATCTCAGTCTCAGAGATGTAAAATATCCTCATCATGGAGTCTCTCAACATGACTTCTCATCTCAATCTCAGAGATGTACAAGAGCTTGCACATCATATTTCTCCGTTTCAGAGAAATATACACTACAAGGGCTTTCACCTCATATTTCTCCGTCTCAGAGAAATATACACTACAAGGGCTTTCACCTCATATTTCTCCATCTCAGAGAAATATGCACTACAAGGGCTTTCACCTCATATTTCTCCGTCTCAAAGAAATATACACTACAAGGGCTTTCACCTCATATGTCTCCGTCTTAGAGAAATATACATTACAATAAATCTTCATGATGTTGTGACTCCCTTTGGAGCTCCAAGTACTTGTATAAACCTCCTGATCTCCTCGTCCAAGTTTGCCTCTGTGCTTGCCGTAGAGGAACAATTTCCAACGCACACCTTTGACACTGCTGACTTGCTAGAGTCCAGGACTGTCCTCCTCGACCTCATCCTAGATCACCCTATTCTGAATAGGTTTGCGGAGCTACCAATGTCAAATCCAGATTGACTGTCTTGTGCAATTCTGTTCTCAGTAGCTGAAGAGGTCTTCCAAGGACTTAGCACTTGGCCTTGCAACACTGCAACCCACTTAGTTGACACCTTCACTTCTTCTCAGTGAGTCACTCTAGTTCCTCGAGACATAGGACTCCATTTTGCTGAACACAAAACTCCCTCTTGATCCCTGCTTCAATACAGGGATTGCAAAGAAATCCTCTGGAAGTGAACTTCCGTCCATTAACTGATCTTTAGAACCTTAAATCCTCTCCCTGGACATGATTTCAACTCGTGCCTAGAATTTAACTCCCTCTGAATGGCAAGAGTGTAATCAAGGGATGAATTCATATCCATAGGAGCTTTGTGCTCCTCACTAACTAATCTCCAAGAATCATCACCTCAAATAATGAGGTCTTCAATATATCTTCAAATAATCCAACATCCTTTTGCTCCTCGATCCATCTTGCATTTTAAAGAGATTAATAATAGTTCATAAAATCAAAACTACCCCGATGCAAATGAAGCATGTAGTCATCTAGCAAATATCATTAGATAGAACAATTAAAGAAATAATAGAACTTATCTTTGTTGATTCAGTTGCAGCCATCTTTCTCCTCCTGACAACCATATCCTGCTATAATTCCCTGCTTGACTCCACTTTTCATGGGAGTAGCACATTTTTCATTATACAGATTGATGACCTTATCCTCTGCACAAAAGGAGGCAACAGTCCGAATGCTTCCAACAACATCATTTGCCTCTTGACTAGCTTCCTCATAAACCACCTTTGCATCAACAGTGAAAAACTTCACTTGCACATAGCCTTCAAGACCTAGAAGAGGTATTAAAGCCATTGCCAATAGTGCTAGCTGTCAGTTGGCTGTAATAGATATGACGATCCCAGCAATGATCAAGGCTCCTTCACAGATCAGAGCAACAACAGCATAACACTTTCTCCATTCACTTTAGATTCAACAAGAATACTTTGAAGAACATGTCCAGCCTGTGGCATACACATTGCCCAAACAAGCCAGCGTTAAGGTGGAGTCTTTTGTTAGTTTTAGGATCAGAATTAAGTTAAGCAGAAATAAAACAATGAACACAAAAACACAACAAGATACCCTGGGAAAACCCTCCTCGAGGGAGAAAAACCCAGCAAAATATATCACATATATATTGAATAAATAAGAGCAGCACATCTGCTTTACAATGAGGCCAATTCACAAGGCCAATCTGATAAGAATATGAAGGCATCTCTCTAGATACCAATATACAAACAACAATGTCTTCTTTATAATGTATAACTCCTTGGATATACCAATCTGCTGAAAATATCGACCTCCTATAGAAATATGCAAACTCTTTTCTTTATCAATGATCGCTTGTTAATGAAGGAGAAGGCAACGCCTATATATACAACATAATAAAGACTTCTCCCAAGAGATGCGTCACTTCAGAAGAGGTCGGCCTCTCCATGAAGGTAGTGTCTCACACACAAGTCGGCCACATTAAATAAGATGCAATTTGATAATTAAGTGAAGCGCCTCTTCACAAGTCAATAAATAAATAGCCAAAGGCTATATGCCATTTATTGTCCATTAAATAACTTG
>VDFB02081018.1:0-11331 GCA_007258455.2 Sequoia sempervirens | reverse complement strand
TTTTTTGGTATGTTTGATCACACTAAACAACCCAAATCCAGAAAATGAGAGACAAAAAAAGACTAACGCAACTCAAAATTAGACAAGAAAAACCAAAAACCCAAACCCAAAATCAACAAAACCAAAATGAAGAGGTGTAGAGCAAGAAGAAAAAAATAGAAATGAGACAAGTCAGGGTTGGGGATCCAAGTTGGACTTAGACTTTTAGATTAAAGTTAAAATCCAATCTGGAGTCCTAATCCCAACAGAAGAGACAAGGCTCAAGGTCAAGGATCTGAACTGGACTCGAACCTTCAAAAGAAAGTCCAAGTTCAATTCAAAGTTCTGATCTTGACAATTGACTTGGCAAGCGTCAAGGTCGGGAACCCAAATAGGATTTTGACATTCAAAATAAATTCCAAGTCTAGTTTAGTGTTCCAATCTTGACAAGAGAAACCAAAAATGGTCCTAGGGAAATGAAAAACCTCGAGACCAAAACAAAGCAAATGAATTGAGACTAGGAACCAAAATCAAACTACGACCCTTTGCATAAGGTCTAGAGTCTGTTTCGATACCTGAGTCCCAAAAAAGACCAAAGAGTGGGGGTAGGGATCCAAATTAGATCCAAACCTTATGCAAAAGGTTTGAAGTCTGAATTGGGATCCGAAACCCAAACAAGACAAAAGGGAAACAATCTGAGGTCTTGAGGTTGCAAACAACTCTGGGACAAGAGCTAGGATGACAAAAATTGCAAAAAAATGATGAAAATGAAAACACAGGAAGAGGGAAAGATGAAAATGAGAACACCAAAGTGAAAGAACAACATAAAATAATGAAACAAAGGGAAACAAAATAGGGGCCCCCCTAATTTGGCAAGCAAAAGGTTGGGGTGTGTATGCAAGGAATAACAATGCTCAAATGGAACCATTTTGAAAATGAAGACTGTGAAGAATGATGTGGTAATGAAACTCACCAATGTGAAATTTTGCAAACATGCCCTAACTATGAAGAATACTGATGTTTTGGTGGTGAAGTATGGATTGTTGACGATTTGGTATCAGATATTGTATATAAAAAGGGAGAACTTTGTGTTAGCTACCACTATTCACACTACTCACTAGATGGTCAAAAGAAGGTTAGGATATTGATTTGTGCAAATTCATGAGACAACAGTTGATGGAGAACCTATAGAAGTCCAAAGAATCTCAGTATCCCTTCTAGTATGGTACCTTAATTATATGTTTTCTATTTTATTTTCTAAACAAAGTTCCCAGTACCAATAACATTGTGTGCTTGGATAACATTCTAATTTATATTTAGATTAGAGAACATTTGAGAAGGCTAGGGAATATAGAAACCTAAAAACCCATGTTGTGTGGTTTCTTCAAGACTTTTCAAGGAAAAATACAAGAAAGGTATATAATTCTAAAAAGTGTAGTTGAAAAGTATAAGAATGATATAACCTTCATGGTTAATAGAGATCACTATATTATGGAAGCAGTTGAATCTAGAATTGTTTGGATTACAAAGCTTGGGTATAAGGTAATTGAAGCAAAGCTTCTCAGTTTTGGTGAAGTTATGTTGAGAAAGCTAAGAGATCCATCTATTGCCAGATTTGGCATACTTTTAGAGAAATATAGTCTAGTGAATCTAAAGAAGAACAAGAAGTATATTGAGAAGAATGTAGAGAATATGAAAACCTAGTTGGAAGAGATAATGAACCCACCTAAGGGTTCTATAGAGAAAATAAAAGCTACATTTGTTTCTTCAGAAGATATTCCAAACACAAGAAGATCAGTCAAGACCTTTTCCCCCTCTCCCTCTATTTTGAAGTCCTCCAAAACTAAGCATGCAGAGAGTTCAAATAAGAAGGGATACATCTAGTGTCTCTATGCAACAAATGCCTCAAAGGATAAGAAAATAAAAGGCCAGTATAGAGGGATACATCAACTTTCAGGATGAGTAAGATGTAGAAGGACCATAGTTCATCTAGAATAAAAAGTCTCAAACCACTATGGAATAGAGTAGTTCTAAGAAGTAAAAAGGTTGATATTGTAGATACTGAGAGTGAAGAAGAGGTGGAAAAATAAATTTATTTATTTTTCATTCATAGAAGAGAAAAGAATCTTGGAGTAAAAGAAAAAATATCCTAAAGGCAAGGGGAAAAATAAAAAAGAATACCTCCCTGGTAATGGAACATAGCCCCTTTAATTTTGACGCTTTTCTTAGTAGTATTTAAGAATTTGGTCTCTTGGAAGAGACAACCAATATGTATATGGAAGAGAATGATGAGAATAAGGAAACCACTGAAGAAGCCATTTCTAAGTACATGGTAACATTTAACACTAGCTTAGAAAAAAATTAGAATCAATTGCCTAATGATTTGAAAAATGTTTTATCTGCAAGAAGGCAATATGTTATTCAAGATTATGCAAAGATAATGGAATTTTCATTGGAGAAGATTGGTTCTTCACCATCTCAACAAGACAGATGTAAATTGTCTAAAAGCTATAATAGGAAATTCAAAACAAAACAAAGAGTTAACACTCTAATGAGAAGAGACAAAGAATACATTGAAATACTAAAGATTGAGACTCCACGGAAGGTTGAAGAACTTGAAAAAGGGTTGGGAATCGCTCTGGATAGTGAAGAACAAATGTAGCATAATACATTTTTCCTAGAAAATAATGAGCCTATGAGTGAACAACATGAGCATATGTATGTGGGTGAGAATATGCAAGAAGAAGTGGTTATTGATGATACCCCTCCAAATTTGGAAAATTTTATTGAAGATATAGAAGAAAATATATTCATGATGCTATATAGAAAGAGGAAGCTCAAAATGATTAGAACTTGCCTCCTCTGAATATAGAGAAAGATATGGAGTAGAAAGAAGAATAAATCCTAGAGAAGACAAAGACAAAAATATGAAAACTTTCCTCCTCGAGATGGTGAGAAGTCTAGAGAGGAAGAGAAGAATGCAAAAGAATGCTCCAGTTTTTGAGAGGAGGAGAAATATAAGAAGGAAGAAGGTACAAAAATTACCTAGTATTGCTTTGAAACTACCCATAATTGTTCATAATTATTGTTGCTCACCTATAATGGAGTGTAAAATAAATTCTTTAAATGGTTTCCTATGTCTTACATAATTCCTTGATTAATTCATGCACATGCCTAGGGGAGAGGGGCTAGTAGTCATGTAGGCTAACTTTTCAAACATGTAGTGGTTGCATGTAATATCATAGGACCTCCATTTTTTTCAGAAATGTGAATTGACCTCTTGTATATATACAATTAGAGTCACTGAAAAAGTATCCATTGCTTAGTTTGGGAATGTTTAATGAAAAATGGGACTTGATATCACCTTGATCTAGTCTTGTGAGGTGTTTTGCACATCCGCATTAGGTCGTGGGCTCTTTTTAAGCTAAATTAACCTAACTCTATCCTAATTTAATATTGTAAAATTTATTTATCTACATCTTCACATTAAATTTGGGAGGCTTGCAAATCAAGTGGACCTAATCTAGTGTTGTAATGTGTTTTACACATTCACATGGGATTTAGGGCCCTTCTAAGCTAAATAGACTCAATTTTTCATTAATTTAGTGTTGTAAAGTGTATTTATTTACACTTTCACATTAGATTTTGGGTCCTATGGTATTTATGACCTTTACATCATCATTAATAGGCACCTATGACCCTATATTATGCATCCTTAGGCATATTTTACTCAAAAACCTAACAAAATCAATATATTAACTTAATTTATGCACTCCTCAACACTTTAGCTATTAAAATAGCCCTTGTGGGACCCATTCACCACTTTGGGCTAATGAGTCCCATTTGAGCTATTTTCAAGGTTTGAGTGGGAAAAACTAGGTTTTAAGTTCAAATTTCTCCTATGTCAAACTTGGGGATCAAATTAACGATCATTTGAGTGCCTTTCCTATATAAACAAGATTCCAAATCATTGTTTCATCATACCTTTATGTCATCAAGTCAAGCATTCAAGAGTTAAGCATTTAAAATCTTTACAAGGTCATCAAGATAGCTTTCAAAATCACTTGTAAGGCATTCAAGGGAAAGATTCTTCATCAATTGTTGCAACAATTGAAGATCCATCATAATGGAAAGGTACTAATTGCATTAGTTCACGTTCATGCTTCATTATCTTATTTCATCATTTGATTTAGTTACCTAAAAGGGGTTTCACCAAGGCAAACCCCCATTTCGTAACAGTCAACAAGTTTTTTGGGTATGTGCAAGATCATCATGGAAAAAAGACCCTAAGTGGGCAAAAAAATTCAGAAAAATTAGTGCTAGGCAGCTTCACGAAAAATTTGAATAAGTTATCTATAATATTTTAAAATATGTAAGAATAGAATATTTAGAAATTGAATGTAGCTTCTAAAATACTAGGTTTATTTTAAAACAAATCAAATCTATTTGGTGAAAAATTTGAAATTTCAATGTAGTAGTACTTAAATTTCGTGGAAAAAATAAGTAGGTGTCTATCCTGACCAATCTCAACCATAATAAAAATGATATTTTTGTTATAATATTTTATATATATAGAGGACTCATGTCCAGATGTGATGGACATTTTTTGTAATTTTTTTCCAAGTAAATAATTAATTATGAAATTTTATTACAACTTTTTAAAAAATATAAAACTCGTGATGTCCTGACCACCTTAACTTGGTCAAAACTTCATGAAATTAATTTTTTCTTTCTAATCCTATAGTATGTGAAGCATAGAATGTGATTTCCATGTCTACATTCAAAAATGTGATACCGCTTTGAAAGTTATAGATGTTTTTCAATTAGCCTATCGATCAAGACTTTTAGATCGAATCTAATAGAAAATAAATAATAAATAAATTAAATTCAAACAAAGCATAATTTATATTGGTGGAAATCTGGAAAAATTTCTTCTAAAAAACCCTTTTTGTTTCCATTAATTTTGGGGTAAAAAAAAAAATCACCATATAATCTCTACAAATACACATAATATTGCCACTTTTTGGCCCATCATGATCCTACACATACCCTTCTCTCCTTGTGTGATTAAGCAAATTTAGGTGGTTTGAAGAATTTAAAGATCATTGAAGAAAATTTTTCAAGCTTTTCTCCCCATTTTCAAGGTCAAAATCTTCACTAAAAGGTCATCTACAACCCCAAAATCAAAGTTTCATATCTAGGAACCTAGAGAAACAAAAAGAGCAAACTGAGAGGTGCAAATCAGAACTTTGAATTTCTAGAAAAGCTAACTAGATCTATTCGCCACAAGTGTGGAAATGAGTCCACTATAGGGACTTAGGGCGAGTATTGAGTCCAATTATAGGGGTATGGATCACTATGAAAAATATCTTATGGAAAAAAACTTAGAAAAAATAAAAGTTAGGAACTTGACATAAAAAAATTTGAATAAGTTATCTATATTATTTCAAAATATGTAAGAATAGAACTGTGAGAAAACTCCAATGTAGTCCTCAGAAACTACTAGGTTTTTTTTTTTTTAAAATCTATTTCGTGGAAATTTTAAATTTCAATGCGGCAATACTTAAATTTTAGCGAAAAAATAAGTAGGTGTCTGTCTGACCACCGTAACCACAATCAAATGATAATATTTTTTTATAAGATTTCAGATATAAGTAAATGACTCATGTCCCCATGTGATGCATATATTTTTGTAATTTTTTTTCATGTAAATAATTAATTGCGATTTTTTTATTACAACTTTTAAAAAATATAAAAATCATAAGTCCTGGACCACCTTTAACTTGGTCAAATCTTCATGAAATTTAATTTTGTTTTAAATCCTATATAGTATGTGAAGCATAGAATGTGACATATATTTTGGATTCAAAAAATGTGATAGCATTTGAAATCTATAGATGTTTTCAATTAGCCTATCAATCCGGGCTTTAGTTGTAATTCAAATACAAAATGAATAATAATTATTTATTAAATTCAATGTAAAGCATAATTTATATTGGTGGAAAGCCAAGAATCTCCTTTAAAAACTCTTTTCATTTCATCAATTTTAGGTAAAAAAAAGGTCATCAGCCACATACCCTACACATTCCTAACAGGATCACACTGAGATTCCCATCCCACTGACCTGTCTGACTGGAATATGTGGGATTAACAACTTTTCCATTCTCCATTCAAGTCCTGCATAAGCTCTGTGTCCACACTTTCAATTTTACAACTTTATATTTTGTTTCATTTGCATTTCTAGGTCATTTAGTAAATTATTGCATCAAACTAGGTTTTGCATTTCATCTTGCATTTCATTGTCTTTTCCAAGTTTAAACTTGATGGTGAACCCCTATTGTATTCTAAAATCATATCCTAGGATACCTTAAATTGTTAGATCTCTCTCTACATTCTTTATTGGGTTGAGATCTCTAAGGTGTCCTTAAGTGTAGAAAGTGTGAAATGGGATCCCTATCCTTGTGTTTATGTCTCAAAGGTGGGGAGCATCCATTTCCATTGACTACATTTTGGTGAACCTACATTTAGAATACCTTCTTTTTTGATTTGGAGCCCATCATTATCCTAGATTTAGCTGGCATTAACTTTGCATTAGGATTTGCATTGGTTAATTTTCATTCTAGGGTTTCAAAATTTGCATTAGTGAAAGCTTATATGGGTGTGTGCAAGAAGTTGAGTCCACTTTTTGGCCAAAAAGTGGAAATGTTTTCTCTAATTTTTAGAATTTGTCAAAATTAACCTAAAAATTTGAATCACTTAAAGACCAAATCTTAAAAAAATTTAGTAATATGAAATGTAGTACTTCGAGTATAGTTTCCAAATATGTAATTTTTTTAATACACAAATGCCACAAACTGATTTTTAATAGGCATGTCTAAAAACCACTATTTAAAAGTCACCTTTTTATTACCATACCATGCATGTGTATGTCATCCATATTTTGACCTAAATAATTATTTTTTCTAAATCCTTTTTGGAAATGATCTCTAACACATTGAAGAATGTTCATGATATTTTTTGTAAATTTTTTTGAATTTTTTATTGCCTATAATTACTATTTTGAAAATCCCACATGTATGTCACACATAAGATGACCTAAACTTATCATTTTTTTATTTCTAATTTTTTCTCAAATTGAAAAGAATTATCTAAATATTGTTCATGTACAATTTGTTTTTCAAAAAAATATTTTAATAAAAACTTAATAAAATAATAAAAAACCTAATATTTTGTGTTTATGGACCAATTTTATCAAAATGTATTTGAAAAATTAAAAAATATTCCAATTGGAAAAAAAGTACATATTTAGAATCTACACAATCTCATCTAAAATGGCTTTTAATTTCACAGAATAATTCTAAAAAAAAAAACATCAGGCGCATTGACATAGTCAATTGTTTCACTTGATATTGTCATCACCTTCTACTTGTAGTTCTAAGACTAAGGGTTGGGTTACCATTCCTTCTCTAAGCCTAAATCTAAATAAGAAGCATGGATTGTGATTTTAAAACCTTTCGGAATGAGTACCCACTTTAAAATAGGTACTTATTCTAGAAAATGAATGGGTGCCTATTTTAAAGTTGAAAAGTGACACTTCCACTAGAAGTGGAGTAAAATTCTTGCACTTACCCTATATGGCTTGCATCTTTGCATCTAATTTCATTAAAAATCATTCAAAATCTACATTTTCATCTCAGATCTAGATCATACAACTTAGAAAACATAAAAATAAAACAAAAAAAATCAGAAAACTCTTAAAAAAATCATTATTGCGACTCATTCACCACTTTGGGAAAATCAATCACTTTGCATATTCTGAATTACATTTTATAGAGTTAAATTATTTTTTTTCAATCTTTTGGTTGCTATTATTGCTTTTTTGTTTCAGTTTGATTAATTTATGTTTCATTCAAATCATTAGAAGTAGCATAATTTACATTCATGGAAATTGTGGATAGAATTAGATTCTTGCACTTTTCATTTTTCAGGATTCATTCCTAGTTCACTTAGATCATATTACATTCAGAAATCATTAGAAAATGAAAACACAAAACTAAAAACATTAAAAGAAACAAAAAAACAAATGGTTAACCTTAAAGAAAAAATATCATTAAAACCCTTTAGTAGTGATGACTTTGCAATGTTAGATGAAGCCCTTGATGAATTCATCTCTCCCAAATCATCCACTAAAGGTTTGATACAAGTGGATGCAAGCATTCACAATCATGACAATCATAATTGTTCTTCTTCCAATACCTCTCCTATTAGTGATGGAGGTATCTTGGTGATAGGAGACACAATCATTGACAATCATGAAATTATTGTTTGTCTCCCCCCTTGGAAATATACTATGACACACAAAGTTGAGATCATGGCCACTACTTTACCTAGTATCCATTCATCTCCCAACAGGGTATGTGTATGATCATGATGGGCAAAAAAGTGGTGATATGATGGGTATGTGGCTAATGACTTTTTTTTAACCCAAAATTGATGAAACGAAAAGGGTTTTTAAAGGACATTCTAAGCTTTCCAAAATATAAATTATGTTTTACTTTGAATTTAATAAATAATTATTATTCATTTTCTATTTGAATTATGACTAAAGTCCTGATTGATAGGATAATTGAAAAATATTTATAGCTTTCAAATGGTACCACATTTTTTTAATCCAAAATATGTGTAACATTATATGGTTTGCATACTATAGGATTAAAAAAAATTGAATTTCATGAAGTTTTGACTAAGTTAAGGTGGTCAGACATACAAGCTTTTATATTTTTTAAAAGTTGTAATAAAAAAATCATAATTAATTATTTACTTGGACAAATATTACAAAAAATTATGTATCACATTGGGACATGATTCCTCTACTTATATCTAAAATATTATAAAAAAATACTATCATTTTATTGTGGTTAGGGTGGTTAGAAAGACACCTACTTCTTATTTTTCCCTAAAATTTAAATACTACTACATTGAAATTTCAAATTTTCACCAAATAGATTTATTTTTTTAAAATAAACCTAGTAGTTTAGAAACTACATTCAATTTTCTACAAATTCTATTCTTACATATTTTTGAAATAATATAGATAACTTATTCAAATTTTTATGTTAAGTTTCCTAACTCTAATTTTTCTGAATTTTTTGTCACTTAAGGACCTATTTTTCCATGACAATCTTGCACATACCCAACACCTCCCCTACTTGTGAAAAATATTTAGTGAATAAGGATACAATCATGAATGATCATGACAAACACATTTGTGTGGAGGATATGTTGATATTTGAGAGCTATGAGAATCCCACCTCTCCTACTTGGGAAGACATTATAGGACATGGGGATGTAAATGCAGATAATCATGACAATCAAACATTTTCTTCTCCTAATATGTTTTCTAGACTTGAAGAAGATAGTTTAGTGTTAGAAGATATCCGTATTGAGACTCATCATAATCTTATTCCTCCCTTTCATGATGCCCCTACCATTTGGGAAAACATATTTGAACAAAAATGTCCAATCATAGGTAATCATGAAATGTATAGTTGCTCTTATCTTGATACCTCTGTTATGTGTGCTAAAGCTACTTCACAAAATCTAATCTTGAAATGTGATGAACATATTGTTTGACACTTTCCTAAAATCTCTCCTACTAGGGTATATATTATGGCACAAGAGAATGAGACCATAGTGATAAAGGATAAAATTATGGACAACAATCAAATTTCCCCTCTCCTAATATCTCTCCTATTGGTGAAGAAGATATTATGGTGTTACAAGATCCAATCGATGAGAACCATGAGAATCATGAGAATCTTATGTGGAAAAAAATTATGGAACAAGACAATAACATCATTGATGAACAAGAAAATCCAACCATGGATCATTCCCTTCAAATGAAGTCATTTTAGAAGAACCAACCTTTAAATTACATGAAAATTTAGTTTGTAGTTCTCCTAAAAACTCTCCTACTAGGAAAGGTTCCATGTTGCAAGCAAATGACATCATTGAAAACATCTTTCAAACAATAGTAATATGGCTTCCTTAGATGAAGATGATGAAGTGAAATTAGACTTCTCTTCACTGAGAGATCATAAAAAAAAAGGATAACTCCTTTGATATAATTATGCACATTAGACAACCCTTCACACCAACCATAAAAAGACAAAAGAAAATTGAAGAAGCCACAAAGTTATTGGAAGATGTTGTGAAAACCTTTAAGTTCATACCTATATTCATGGGAGAATACAAGATAATAAAAAAAGAGTCTAAAAAGGAAAAGAGAAACCAGTAATGGAAACAAAAGATTCAAAAACATTCACTTCAACCACTTTAGAAGAACAGACAACATCCAAGACAAACTTTGTAGAAACTGAACAACCACTGAATTTGAAAGAAGTGAAAAATATTTACATAAGAGGTTTTGAACTTATGAAGCAACTTGGGAAATGAAGTGATGTTATAGAACAAGGTATTGATGTCCCTAAGATGCAATAAATGACTAATGATCTTGGTTATTGTCCATCAAAATAAAATCCTTCATTCAATATCAACACTATCACAAAAGATTCTTGTAAGAAAACTTTAACTTTGATGCATCCTAAACTGATAGATATCTCTTTAAACATGTATCAAGTTGACACCTTATTTACTTATCATAATAAATAACAGTAGTTTCTGCTCCTTTCCATGCAATAGTTGTAGGATCATAGCATACTCACTATTGCATGCTTTACATTCATCACAATTTATTCCCTTTTTGCAAGTAGCAGCATATCATCATCCATTCCAAGCTCACCATTGTATTGCACTAAGTGGGGGCAAGGGGTTTAGATAGCCTTCTCCTCGTATGTCACTTGGTGTTGTCTCTTTTGGCTACTTGATCACCTACGTTCATGAATATATAAGAGAAAGCTTGGGATATGGATGACATGCCTTAAGTTGGCTCTCATGTTTCATTTCATGTTCAAATTTATCATTGGCTACTTTAAAGAAATTTCTCATAATGATGGTGTAGCAACCACTTTAAAGTGGAGGCATACATAGATGACGTTGTTTGGAAAATTTCATGGTGTGATTTTCCTTTTTCTTATGATGTGTCATCTTCTTTGTGGTGTCATTGGGTTTGATGTCATCCAAGAGTGTACGATCTATTGACATGGCATGATGCAAATGAGGCATCCCATGGGCGATGATTTGATGCTTTTGACTTGTCCTATCTTGGAGACATTAGGCACAATGCTCCCTAAGAAGAACCTTACATGAAAAAAGTAAAATCCTCTTTTTAATAATTTTTTTATGAAAAAGGCATTTACAAAAAGCATTACATTATGGTGCCTTATCAAATTT
>VDFB02081017.1:636305-661806 GCA_007258455.2 Sequoia sempervirens | reverse complement strand
GGAATGAAAGTTGCACCACTTTGCAACTTTACACTGCTTGCATCTGGCAACTTTTCCCTCCACTGAAAAGTCATCACCACAGGAAAATGCCTCCGAGATAGCAAAAATCGAGAGAGGTTTTTGTAGATGGTCCCAACACAATCCCATAGCCTTCGACGGAGAATCTGTATGCCTCACGGTCTCCGAGAAATAGCCCTAAAAAATTATTTCCTTTTAGCACTTTGGACTCTTAAGGGAAACTAGTGGGCAACAGAGTTAACTTCTTCACAAACTTGGTTTGAAGTAATTTCATTCTTTTTTGTGCATTTGAGAGACATTTTGACTAGAGGTCAGTCTATGAGCCCTATTCTATGATATTACAAAAAGGTATTGTGGACCTTTATTAAGCTACCACTCTCAATATCATACAAATTGAACCCTGGCATCAATAGACTCTGTATATCAAGCTACCACAATTTTTTTGATGTTAGCAGCTCCGTCGATCTCTTCCAGCCATTCCAGCACATGACAGAGCTTCAAAAAGAGAGAAGGAAGTATGCTAGCAAAGAGGAGAGTAGAGTTCGCTTCAAGAGTAAAACATGGCACTTGCTAAGACTAAGCCCGCCCAGCCATACAAAAGTGGCATACAATATAGCCAAGTTCGCTCCAAGGAAATAATCAATGGCTTGGTATAAAGCAAAGTCCGCTAACAATACATAAAGGAAATTTTGCCCTTGTTTCTTGGTACAAACACTCAGCAAAGCCTACCCATGTTAAGAAAGGGATGTTTCAAACATGATTGAAGTCCGCCACATGTCTTGGCCATGAAACTTGACAAGGTCCGTGCTTACCAAAGAGTGACATGGCATAAAAGATGGAATCTTGCCAAATCCACTTCAAGAGGATAATGAGTGTCCGCACTTAGAAGAATATGAACATGGAAAGTGAATGAGTGAAGTCTGCTCAGCATGTTAAGTTTGAAATGGCAAGAGAAAAGAGGAAGTCTGCTAGCCTTAAAGTGAAATTGAGCTCACCCCTCATTTGTAAAGGGTGGAGATAGTGTATAGAATTGTTGTGATAGACTATTTCTGATAATAAAAGCTCTTATGCATGATTTTATTTGAACCACTTTTATTGTCAAATAGTGTGCATGGCTGCATAACTTCTTCCACCGTCTCTTGAATTCTTAGGAAGTAGATTAGAACTTCTGACCCCTTGTCTCCTTTTTTAGTTTGTTTGATCTGCAACCCAAATAAAAGAGCTTCATTTTCCAGACCTTCATTGTGAATTGAAAAAATCCAGCATAAGTCCCCTTGTGATTACTAGAAAATCACAATGCCCATTGAGCTTACCACATGTCAAGACCTGACATAAGAAACCTTGGAATCGTCATATGATCTTCTCGCAATCTTAGCATATGGGGTGGTTTTTCAAGAGAGGATAGGGTGTCTCTGGGAATTTTTATTCTGATGTATGAGTGTGTCATAAAACACGCATCAACATCTTAAAGATAAGGATTTGACAATGCTTTCCCTCAATGGTTTTCCATTGTCTTGGGAGTCCTATATTCAAGGAATTAGTGCAAGGTCCAAACTCCTGAAGTTCGATCGTTTGAGGGCCAATTGCATTCATTATGCATCAAGATTGATGGTTAGAGGTGTTGGCCAAAATTCTACTAATGAAGAGATTCATGTTCTTGCCACCCAACCTTCGAAGAAGAAAGGAAGAAGTGGAAAGAAGGGATTCTTCAAGAGGAATCGAGACAAAGGAAATGATGGTACTTCCCCTTCCAAGAAGACGCGAGACTTGTCCAAGATTCCATGCTTTAGGTGTGATAAGTTTGGTCACTTTTCCAAACATTGTTCAGGTAGACCTAAGCATCAAGCCTCCGTTGCAGATGTAGATGATGTTTCTCCACAGAAGAATGAATATTTTTTTTGCTCAGCATTGTCAAGCAATGTACCCATTGACACCAACACTTGGCTGATCGACAATGGTTTTCTCAGAAAGAGGGAGTTGATTATGAAGAAACATTTTCTCCTGTTGCTCATTACACTTCTATCAGAACTATCATTGCCCTTGCTGCATCAAGAGGATGGAAGATTCATCAAATGGATGTGAAGACAACTTTTCTCAGTGGCGTGATTGAGGAATAGGTTTACGTCGAGCAACCTGATGGTTTTGAGGTTCATGGGAAGGAGTCACATGTGTGTAAGCTGAAGAAGGCCTTGTATGGTCTTAAGCAGGCTCTTCGTGCATGGTACGAAAGGATTGATCGGTACCTGTCTAGTTTGGGCTTCTTAAAGAATGATGTTGATTCAAATCTCTACTTCAAGGTAATCAATGGTGATGCATTAATATTGGTACTAATTCATGCTTCTAGGCTACATATATATATATATTTTTACATGTTTTCTCCATTGTTCGGCCCCTACACATAAGTAAATGGTTGCATAGTGTGTGGAATGAGGGGCAACAAGCTTATGAATTGAAATATTTTCATCTATCACATCTAGTTGTTACTTATGCAATGTGAAGTAATGCTTTGAGTTTGAAAGATGTGCAATGCAATGTAATCAATAATATGAATAAATTTTTAATTATTAGTTATGTAATGTGAAGTAATTGCATAAATTCTTAGGTTGACTTTGTAAAAACTATATTGTAATTGAAATGTTTTCATCTATCAACATCTAGTTGTTACTTATGCAATGTAGAAGTAATGCTTTGAGTTTGAAGGTGTGCAATGCAATGTAATCAGCAATATGAATAAACTACATAATATAACCATTCTTTTATGCTATTGTACATCAAGATATTTAACCATTGCTCACTTGATTAAATTTTCAAAGAGTTTAATTATGCACATGAGGAGGCAATTAAATTTCGATTGTCAACTTCTATATATCAAATTATCCAATAATCAAGTGTATGTCCATATACAAAAATGGCATCAACGCCAACTCAAACAAAATTTTACAATATGTGGCATATGCCATCTCGGTATCTATTCAATATTTACATGCCAACATGTCTATCTCATCCTAAACTCTGGTGGATCATCAAAATGGAGCCTCTTTGAAGCACTCATTGCCTCTGAAGGTAGCTGCACAAGAAAAAGTCAAACCACAATTGAGATTAGTTATACTATATAATTTAAAATTGAATAATTAACATCAAAATCAATATACATTAAATTATAATTGAACTCTAAAATTGTAATCTTGATTACCTGAAATATCCATCTCTTCAAAGGGTCAGGAGTCCTAGAGTATGCCCCCTCTCAAAGAACCAACCAAACCATCTTTTGTAATTTCAATCTATATAGATGAACAAAAACATAAAAGTGATCCAAGTTAGCAAACAATTGTCAGTAATAGGAACATATAAATACCAAACCTAAAAAAAAATGAGCACATACTTCTTTAGGTTGATCTTTTTCTTTATCTCCTTTAGGTGTTTCGACACCTCCTCCTTGAGGTGCTTCAACACCTACTCCTTCAAGTGTTCCAATACGTACTGCTTCGGGCGTCATGGCACTTGTCAACAAGGACGTATAGCTCATAATTCCCTGCACATAAAATGACAAGTACATATGAAACTACCAATCTATGTCGATGTATGTATAATCAATATAAGATCTTAAAATTCTTAATTCAATCAAATTTGAGTTCAATTAACTTCCCCTTATCCAACATTGCACTTCCATAATCTGGACAAGGCTGCACCTCGCACCTAGGTATTTTCCTACAAGAGGAAAATAAGATAAACATATAAGTTATTATATAATTTCATTAATGACAATTCAAATGACAAGAAAGTATATAATAAATAAAATGTAAATGAGTGAGTGCAAAATATATATGTGTGTGTAATGACCAAATGAAATGGCCCTCAAATTATCTGTCCTTGTGTCCTCCTCAACATCAGTTAAATAGACCATGTAAATAAATATTAGTACATTATACTATCTCTTATTAATATTCATTTAAAAACAAATGCAAGTTATGAATTCACAACTTAAATTTTACCTGTGTCACTATTCCAATGTCCCCCTCTCTAGCAGGAGAGGACTATGTACGGTGTGCTCCACTCCCCTACATTTGATCTATAATGTCCACATCATGGAAGTCATAATCGGAAGTGTCCAAGGGATGCTTGGCAGGTTGTACAAGAGTACCCAAGCATATCTGGTGGAACATGGAGCAAGTATGTGGTACACAAATATGTGGACCTGACGAGGATGACGCAGCAGCACTCGAGCCATCACCAACATCACCAGAATGTGGCTGAGCTACTACAGAAGCATGCAAAACCAAAAGACCACTCAAAGAGTGAATAGTGTGGATAGTCTATGTGGCCACATCCTGCATAATATCTGGATGGTATACTGAAGGTGGCGGAGGAAGGGGAGGAGGGGGAACATATGGGCGGGGTATTACTGTAACTGCCCCTGGTCTATCTTGGGGTATACCTCCACCAATGCCTTGGAAGGGTTTAATTTCAAAGTAATTGACATGATGCCCTAACACAAACTCAGCATATAATTTTTTTATAAAGTAAAATGTTATATCACAATTGTTGTTCGGTGGTTTCAAAAAAACCATACACCAACGATCCCAAAAAATTTATACAATGTCTCTATGAGTGCATCATCTTATAGAAAGTTTTGGTTTATTAACATTAACCGGAAAACTAGTGCGGGGGTTAACAAATAAAGTGGTTATTTGGGCTTTGGTTATTCTGAGATCTTTCATATCATCATAAGACAATCCACATGCATAATATTCTCTCATGTCTTCTCGCCACGAATGAAAGGCATTATGTTGCGAGGAAAGGGTTTCTATGTTTTAAATTATTTCTTTCACTGTGTTTGACATCTCAAATAATCGAGGGACTCTCGTATAAACTTCAGAAATGCCCCTTAATTGTTGCAATTTTTCACAAATTAATTCTTCAATTGATGGCTGTGGAGGTGGTGGAGCATTTGGCATTTGTGCATTTTATTGTCAGCAGCCATAATGCCTGATTAAAGTTAAAAATAAATTAATCTAATCAAAATTAGACAATATAAATGAAAATATTATAAAAATACCCTAATTTTTTTCAAAAATCCAACAAAAACCCTAGTTTTTAACAAAAATCTATAAAATTCTCTAATTTTTAATCCAAATACATAAAAAACACTATTTTTAAATCAAAATCCATTACAAACATTCAATTTTCATCAAAATCCATACTAAACTCAATTTTTTCATAAAAAATCTATCAAAAACCCTATTTTGAAAAAAATCTATAAAAAATTAACTAAAATTACACAAATCTAATTGAAATTTTGATTAGAGCAAAGAAAAACCAAGAATCTAACCTTTTGAAGATGGATTTGCATGAAATCGGATATCTGATTTGCGGAATGAAGTTTTCACTATGTGCCCACGGTTAAACAAATGTGAAATGAGTTTTAATCAGGCCGAAATGAAATATATATGTGTGTCACAAATCAAATATCTGATTTGGATTGGATATCCAATTTGGATCGGATATCTGATTTGGATCGGATATCCGATATGGAAATCTAGGTTTGGGCTTTGCTTCGGTAATGTGTATTGACACCCAAGCCACATAGAGTCAACTCGACATTTTCGTATTTTTGAGTCGATGAAACACATAATTTTTTCTCCATTGCCACTTTTTGGCATACCATGATCCTGCACATACCCTCTAGTTCTATGGATTTCTAGATCTACCTAATTAGATTCTTAATTATGAGGATTCTTCTTCCTCCACATCATATGGTGAGAGTGATAATGAGGATTCTTATTCCTCCACATTAGATGCTAAGGGTGACAATGATGATTATTCTTCCTCCACATTAGATATTAAGAATGACAATGGGGATCTATGTCCTACCTCTCCTAGTAATCATTTATAGGTTGAGGTTCAATCTCCTCAAAATTCTCTCACTACGAATTCATTTTGGCCTAATAAATACCATACAATATGTAGGTGATTAAGTTCGGGATCCATCAAACACCAAGTAGATAAAATAATAGTTCTAGGGATTCCACAAATATTCATTATTTTTGCATCTAATATATAGTTTTTTTTCTATGCATCTAACATTATTTAGTGGGTTTTAATCACACAAGAGGAGTCTAGATCCTTTGTTAGGAACCACACTTGAGACCTACCTCCCCCCTTTCTAATGGAATGCAAAAAAAATTGTAGAAAATGGGTTAGTGGAATTTTTTCTAAAGGGAATTTCCCATGTTCCTACCATTAATTACTTTGAGAGATTTTCTATAGTTGGAAAGATAAAATATATTCAAATCACACTTTTAATTCCATAGCACATCACTAGGATGTTCACTAAATGTACATGAAAATTATCTTTATTCACAAGGATGTTGAGTGGGAGATAGATATGAAGCAAGCCTGAGGATTTTTATAAGATTACTTCATGGTTTATAGACTTCAAAATCTATCTAGGCCTAAGGATTAGTATGCCATGATTGATTCCTTCCCTTTTATAGTTGAATTTTCTCAATTCTATTCTAATTTGAGCATATATATTTTACAGTAGGAATTCTCTCCTAGCAATAGTTTTCTATGTCGATGTCCTACTAATCATGAGGATTTATTATTCATACTTTATGACAATAAAAAATACCCTTCATGATAGGCTTTATATGATTGAATTGGATTCATTGCATTACTTTCTCAGTATTGATATATCTTAGTTTACTTTTGAGATCACCATTGCACAATCCAAGTATGCTCTTGATTTTCTCTCATGATTTCACATGGCTAGTTGTAAACCTAATTTAACTCCCTCTTTTTAGGATTAAAATTTGAGGGTCATTTCTCTTCAACATTGTTTTATGTTACTTTATATCAATAGTTTATTTGGGGCCTCATTCATCTAACTCAAACTAGGATAGGTATTTCATTTGTTGTAGGCATGGTCTCTTGGTTTAAATATAAAATTCGTGTGAGCTACAATAGAAGGTAGTCTAGTAGATTCTTCATTTCATTCAAGATACTCAAATTATGGGATTCACTATGCAATATGTCTTGATATTGGTTTAGTGGGGTATATGGGTTTAGACTGTGCACTCAATTCGCAAGATCACAATTCCAATTTAGGTTATAAGTTCTCATTTAGTTCAAGTTCTATATGTTGGTTGAGCAAGAAGTATTCTACTATAGGTCTATCTTCTACTAAGGTTGAGAATCAAGGTGTTCTAAATTTTTCCATTAAAATTCCATTTGGATTTAGCATATACTTCCAAATTTTGATATTTAATTTAGATGATGATCAAAGTGTCATTTAGATTTCTTAAAAACTGGTCCACCATCACTAAAACCAAGCACATTGAGGTCACATGCACTATATTTGAGAGCTTATACATGGATAAGGTTTTGATCTCTAATAATACCTAACTTCCAATAAAAATATGGACATTCTCACCAAAATCTATACAAAAAGTAAGTTTCTTCAATTATAAGATTTACTAGGGGTGTGGGAGACTACTTTTTGGAGCTACTTAGTCCTTTCTTTCTCTTCTATTTTGGTGGATATTTTCTCTTTTAAATTTTTGGGTGTTTCCTCTTTCTATTTAAGGGATTTTATGTCTCTTCTGAAGGGAGATTCTTCTCTTTGGGATATCTCTTTGTAAATGGGTACCTTATCACGCTTCATCTTTTAGGAGCCATCTCTTCACCCATTTAATATGCACTTAAGTAGGTTATTAGTGTAAGTTTTTTTATTTTCCTTTATTTGATATTATTGTAATATCCAATACAATTATTTAGCATGTGTAATATGTTGTCATTATAAAGGTAGATGAAATCTTCCATGAGTTACCCTCCTCTATTTTTGAGTTGTTGGAGTTATTTTTCTCTTTGGTTGGAATTAAATCCTAATATATGTGTGTGTCCACTCTAGCTTATATCAATTCATATTATTTTGAGATTTTGGTCAATACATTTTTGTGTTGAGCCATATTGAGTATTGTAATCTTGTCTCTCTCATTTCTTGAGGCTATCCTTATTCTACTATTTATATTCTTGATTCTTTGTCAAATAAAAATTGGTTATTCCACACTAGATCTAGTTTCTCATTTTTTTTAGCATATTCTAACACATTATAATTAATTATACTAAGGGTGAAAGCATAAAGGGGTGTCTCACTTATGTGGTACGATTTTTTTTAATTTATTTTGTAAAATAGTATGCCACAATCTTGAGACATAAGAAAAAAAATAGATTAAGTTAATTATAGATTACATTATTGCCATTTATATGTATGTTCCTTGAACATTCTATGTAGTATCCTTTCTCTCCAAGCTACATGAAAGGATATCATTAAATAGAAACTACCAATCCATATCAATGTCTTTCATTATTAAATGAAATCATAACACAAAATGTTGCATGAAAGTGGCCCTCATCTTAAACTTTTTAAAAAATATAGATTTATTATATTTTAATTTAATATTATATTTATTTTCTATTCTCTAAACAAGATAGGTTTATTAAAAAATAAAAATAATTTGATCTACATAGAAAAATAGCAAACAATAGGAAAAAAAGAAGTGAGACCAACCTTTATGTTAATGTTTTTTTCAACAAATAAAAATTAATTAATTAATTAATTTGATAGATAAAAAAGAGCTTGGTTTAATGGAAGAATATGTGTCTAAGTTCTAATTATTTACACTTAAAAATTTAATATTAAATAAATGTGTAATACAACATTATTAAAAAATGTGTTTGCTAATTTCTATATCAATACAAGTATATAAGAATGAATATGAATAAGAATTAGATCATGAACCAAAACTAAAACAAAGATATATAGTTTGTAAATATATAATTATATTGAAAATATTGAACCAAAGTAAATACAAAATTAAATAGAAAATAATGTAAATATATAAAATTTATCATTCCAAATATTAATAAAATAATAATAAAAGAAAAAATGTTTTAAATAATATAAAAATTACATAAATTTAAAAAACTAAAACTTAATAAAATTTTATATTTAAAAAAATATTTTTATAATTTTAGAAAGTATGACGCCACGCTGGATGCTCATGCTTGGAAGAAGTACTTCGATTTTTTGTGGAAAGGTCCTACCGAACCAAAACTTAAGTGCTTCAACTGGCTTTTGTTGCTTGATAGACTCCCTATCAGAAGGGATCATACTGAGGCTGACATTTGTAAATTCTGTAGACTCCCCGAGACGACTAGACACATTCTGCTTGATTGTATCTTTGCAAAGGAAACTTGGATCATGTTTGGTGTTACCTATCCTATGTTATTTACTATTCTTGACATTGTTACTGGTCATATTAATGGTCTGAAGCATGATTCTAATTTCTTTTGGAAGATTCTTTCCTCTAATGTTTTATGGCAAATCTGGAAGTGCAGAAATGAAGAAAGATATCAGAATAACCCCCGTGATCTTACTGAGTCCTTTCGGAAACTCACCTTCCTTAAAAAAAATTTGCAGGTTCGCACTACCATAATAATTGAAAGGAAAAAACTCAGAAGGTTTCTGAAGGACGGATACGCCACTTTCTTCATATACGAGATGAAGGGAGGCTACGCTTGGAGGGACATGCTAAACAATCGGCAGTTGTTCGAGAACACTTGTAAGATTCTCTCCTAGGAGGTGATGAACAACAGAAATTCCAGCAAGGACATGACTAGTATGCTTGCCCAGATTCAAGAGATGAAATATATTGTCTGGATGGAAGGTGCCAAAGGCTGGACTGCCTGGGTTGATAGACTGGATGACATCCTTCAGTAGCATTCTGCTCTCTGGTGCTCTTTTTGTAATGATTTTGTAACGGATTTGTATCTTTTTGCCTCGGTTTTGATCGACTATCTGCTCCTGAGTTGAGGCTCGGCCTCTTTTGGGCTGAGCTGTTCGCTCTATGAATCTTTTTGTAATCTCAGTGACTCCTTTATACTTAATATAAATTTTTTTAGAAAGTATAATGAAGCTTACTAGATGCATTATTAAACTAGGTCCAACTTCTGATTAATTTTAATGAATTATATTACCCTGACTCAACTAAATACATATTCCCTCGTAATATTATAATCAGCCGTATAAAAACAGAGATACCATATCTTTATAATCCAATTGAAAAATAAATAAATAAATATATGCCCATTTCGAAAAATTCGTCTGTATTGTATTTGTGACTTTAAAAAATACCAGCATTTCACCGAAAGGAATAAACTTTAGTTGATTTGTATGTGTATTTAGTAGAATTTCGCCATATGTCTTCCTTCCAGCTTATCAATCTACAGGCATTGCTGAACAGGAACAGTGCTTATTAAGCAAGCTTGACAAAATAAATTTAAAAAGAATAAAAATGGCATTACGAAAAATTAAAGAAGCATTGAATTACCTAGTCTTTGACCTGTAAAATGGTTTCAGGGTTGATCAAGCCTACCTATGTCATTTAGTGTTTAAACTTTTAGCAATGGATATCCAGCCGGCTACTTACAACTCGATTCATGCATCATTCTGCTTTATTTCCAGCGTTTATGAGCATGCCAAACTTAAATCAAATCTCAATCTTTGATTTATAATTCTATATTTATCACAGGAATATAAATTTGGGAACAACATTCGTTTCAGAGGGATTTGTTCTCCACATTGAACGGATTGATCTTTAAGAAAGGTTTTGTAAACCCTAAAAGACTGATCTTTGAAATATCTCTGAAATTCGAGTTTTGATCAAGCTGATCGTGAATGGACAGCAACTCCGAATTTGAATTCAACACATCGCAGTCCGATCATGAACCAGTTTATGCAGAAGAACTCTTCATCAATGGTCAAATTCGCACCGTAAACCAGCAGCAGCAAGCCAAGTCATTGATGAGGTCCAATGTTCGAAACTCGGTATATCCACAACCTTCTATTCCAGTTCTCAGAAGAAAAACAGGGGAGGAGAATTATTCTTTCCCTGTTTTCAATAACAAGGCCCCAGCTTCTCTACGAAATCTCCTCTGGCAAGAAGGAAGTCGTAGCAACAAAGTTTTAGGTACTGCTGAGGAAGTAAAACTTTTCCTGAAGAGCTGTAAAAGCTGGAAGGAGTCAAGGAACTTTTCTAGAGACGGCCCAAAAGCATGCAGTAAAGATAGCCATTGGGCTAATTACAATATGAGGAAAAATAACACAACTTTGGAGGCTAATCTTGTTTCTTTTAAATCTCATGAAAGAGAATTCATGGCGGAACCTGTGGAAATCTATGAGGCGGGTGGTGGAAGCAGTAGAGGCGTTAATTACAAGGCACAAAGATCTCCAGCGGAGAAAATGAAGCGGAAAAAGTTCAATTTGCCATATCTGGTGGGGTGCAGTTGTGTGCAGAGAGCTGTGGAGGATTGTCAAGTGATCTCTGTTCTCAAGGTCA
Organism: Sequoia sempervirens; assembly: GCA_007258455.2. NCBI lineage: Eukaryota > Viridiplantae > Streptophyta > Pinopsida > Cupressales > Cupressaceae > Sequoia > Sequoia sempervirens. Next base: position 650,389 of record VDFB02081017.1, on the reverse strand, counting down.
AGTGATCTCTGTTCTCAAGGCTAAGAGAGATGTACATTCGTTCCATCCGCTGGACATTGACAACTATTCCATCCAGTGAAGATTGTTATTTTTTTCAGAATTTTCTGTTGGGTAACCAGAATTTTATTATTCTCGAATAACTCGGATCGATTGCCTCTCTGTTTACAAACATATTCAGCTGAAAATCCAACTTGATAAATTATTTGAGTAAATTTTTTTTGAAAAGAGTGTGTGCAATGTATTTGCATAGATGTTTTATTTGAATCATCCTATGAAAAGTATGCTAAGCTACTCTTATACAATATTCTAATTTAATGGATGTAGTTAAATTTTGGATCAATAAATTTTTTTTAGATGAAATGTAATATTAATTGATCATTGAATTCAATAATATTTAAGTAGAGTGTCTTATTTTCATCTTATTAGAAAAATAAAATAAAAAAATCTATATTGATTTCATTTCTAGAGTCTTGGTTTATTTTCATTTAAGTAATTTTAATAAAATAAATATTATTCTTAAAGTTCATTTACCACAAATAATCAAACAACAATAAAAATAGTAATAGATATTGTAAAATGAAGAAAAATTAATGTGATCACTAAATGAATAAAAATTAATATACTTTCTCTCACTCTATGAAGAAATGGTTGTGATAGATGTAAGAAATTATTTTACCATGTTATCAAAAGATCAAGGTCTATCAAACAAACTCCACAAAATTTGTAAAATGGTCATGTTGCTCTTTGCTTCATATTTGTTTCCCTATAGACTTAGTCTTCACAATTGTAGAAATAATCCAACATACAAAAACCAAGGTATACTTGTCATAATAAGTAGACCTTATGCTATACACATATCAAACTCAATACATGATCATAAGTCCATGTATATACACTATCTTACATAAAGAAATCCTAAAGAACCTCAACACTATAGTATATTGTGAACAATTAATAAAATGACACATATACAACTCAAAACTCCCACTGCATGGATAATGTCAATTTTGAAAATGATCAAATAATCCAAAATCTTACCAATAGTACTCATAATAAGGGTGCAAAAAATCTCATCAATATTATCTAGTACCAAGAAACATCTATAATGGTATGCAAACTTACAAACTAAACCACTACAACTAACAACTCTCTTTAGTTTTGATGGTTGTATTAAAAAAACTATGGAAGAGGGACACAATAAATTCCTTCATTTACCCATTAAAACATCTTGTATCCATATGTGTATGTATGTCATGTGTAATAATGTGGAGGATGAGAAAAATGATCGTCAAGTAGCAGCACATTATCTTCACATATACCAACTAAAGACTATAACACATATTCATGGTGCTCTTCATCCTTGTGTGTGTCTAAGTTGTGTGCTTATTCAATATTAGTGTATAAGAGTATATGTCATATTCACTAAAACATGAATCATAAGAAATTTTAAAGGGATCCAAAGGAGAGTCTCTATGGACATAAAAATGGGCTATATTATTATGATGTTATAGTGTAGAAAGTTGTAGTGACTTGTTTGGACCTATTTTAGTGACTTTTTTCATTTATGCATTTTAAAAACTCATTAATAGGCCCCTAATACCCTTTATTATGTATCCTAAGGTCTATTTTATTTATTCCTTACACCACAACCCGCATTGAATAAATGCTATTGATTAAATTAATGCCCTGACATTTATGAAGTCCTAAAATTTTAGGTCGGGACCCATTCATCCAATGGGTCCTCATCAAGTGCCTTAAACTCAACTTTGAACATGTTTTTGGCAACATTTCAAGGTCTCAAATTCAAATTTCAAGTGTCATCTTTTAGGATCTAATAATTGGAAAATTAGAAAGGAAGCCTCTAAAACTATGTTTCACATTCATTTTACACTAGCAAAAAAAGAGAAAGTCATATGAGATCACGAATATTCAAGGAGAAGTTAATCAAGCATTCAAAAGTGAAGTCTTGGAGTAGCATTTTAGTTGTTTTTACAGGTCTTCAAGCTCATTTTGATATCAAGATCAAGCATTGCGAAAGGATTGATGATAGATACTTATAGAGGATCATGATGGATTCTAGGTTTTGGGAGATGCACTAAGACATTCAACTAGGCCTAATGACTTATTTCCTTTAAGTGTTTTAATCTTCTATTATCATTCTACTTTCTGCCTAAAGAAAGGTATATTCAATTTTGTGACTTATTTGGGTGATTTGAGATCTCCTAAAGTAGGTCTTCATTATTGTTCATGTTCATTTTATGGATATTATTCGAATACACTTGAATATGATTCCTTTGCATTTTAAACTTCCTTAATCTTAGAATAACTTGAGGTTAGGGATTGCACACACATTTTATGTTTTAAATCTGTATTTTTCATCAAGGTTTAATTACCAAACTTGGGGTTTGACCAAGGCAAGCCCCTATCCACCAAAAAACAACAATTTTGTTTTGTATATTTTTCATAGATCTAGATCCGAGAACAAAGGTGTAGAGTTACAAGGAAGAATTGCAGGTCTCATACTCAAATCCCAGATTTAGAATTTTCCAAAAAACTCTGTCAAGACCCATTCGCCCTAAGGCAAATGAATCAGGTTGTTAGAGTTGTAAAAACAATGTTTTGTGAAAGGTGCACAACATTTATTCCTCTCATGTTTTCTAGAAACTCTATTGGTTTCTTCAATTTTATGCTTAGTCTACTAGATCCAAGTGATAGATTGCAATTTGGAGTGGATTTACTATTTTTAATCTTTCTCCCCAAAGTGTTGTTTGACCTGGACCCTCATCCTAACACAAAAAGGAAATATGAAGATTCCTTCATATAATTGATTCTCCTAAGGGTAGTTAGTCAATTATTTGTTGGGATCTCATTTCCTAATAAAATTAGAGAATTAGGACATGTTTTCCCTCTTTGGATACACTTTTCCATTTTGGGAAACCCTAGGAGCACTCTATTTTTCTATGTTTCATTTTGGTGAACCTGACCTTGTACAACAAAATTATGAAAGTTGGAGTTCTTTCAACCATAGATGGGTGATCCCACAATAATGGGTTACAATTTTTGGCCAAACTTGACATTAAAATCAGGATTTCTCACCAAACATTCACTTTCTTACACCTATAGCAGCTAAACCATTAAGGTTTTGAAGATGAATCAAACTAGTTATTTGTTAGATATTTTTTTTAGATTCTAATTATATTTTTTTAAAAAATTAAAAAATAAATTGTGAATCATTTTATGTAATTTTTAATAATTTATTTTTTCTACTAATCAGCATTTTTAAAAAGTGATGTTCACTTCGGCACACATAACTTTTTTTATAGATAGGATACAATTCCGAGTTTTAAAATGCAATTTTTTCACACCAATATCTAGGGGATGGATATTTTTTCATAATTTTTTGGTACATATTTTTTTTTAATTAATTTTCCAAGTCAGCATGATTATAATTTGGACAGAGGTGTACTTCGACACGCATAACTTTTTTTGTATTCATTTGAATTAACTTATTCTTTTTTTGTTGGAATAAGGACATCAATATCTAGGGCACATGTATTTTTTAGAATTTTTTTTCTCTATTTTTCTATTTTTTCGTATGTGTGAAATAAAGAACTTGATGTTCATTAAAATCCTACATTCACAAGAAATAAGAAATAAATATAATAATCAAATTAAAAATATTTAAAATTATACTTTTTAGGAAGCTTATAATAAGGGCTATAGGCTTACAAAGCATAAATTTTAAATGAATTCATTTGATCATTCAAAAGGTAAATCAAAAGTGGTTTTTTATCAGCATTTTGATAGGTGTAGAGGAGACTCGATTATAGGTATGGTTTAAATCTAACAAGGTTCTATCCAAGGGGGTTTGATCTAAGGGGGTTTGATCAATCCCTCTTTAATTAAAATAATTTAAATGGAACCTTTAATGTCATAAATCATTGTATTTTCTAAAAATATGTGATTTGAGGCAAAATTCAGGATGTCCCAAAAAGTGTAACCCATTATTGTGGCAGCACCCAGATCTAAGTTTTGCACTAGTTTGCATTAAGTTTGCATTAGTTGCATTACATTTGTGGTTCTTTAAGCTTGCATTAGTGAACATTGCATTTAGAGCTAAATTTGCATGTTTGCATCACTTAAAATCATCAAAAAAAAAAAAAAATTGCATTAGATCTAAATTTATTTTGCATAATACCTAAATTAAGATCATCATTCAATCATTTACATTTAGATTTAGATTCATATTGCATATTAAAATTAGTCACATAGTTCATCATTTGACCTTAGTTAAACTTGCATTTAGAGACATAGATCTAGAAAAATCTATTACAAAAATTTCTATTACAGATAAGAAATAGAAATCACATAGGATAAACTTAGAATCTAAAAAATCAAGTTTAAAAAACTCTAACCTAGGATCCTTTCTCCCTAGGGTGAATGAGTCCATGTACAAACCTTTTTGACAAATTTTTGAGTGCTTTTTAGTCTTTGTTCTACATTTTTTTTACTATTTTCAGATTTGAGAATTAAATTCCTAAAAAAATTTATCTGTGCATTCAAAGTATTGATCATTTAGATAGATTTTGCAACATTGAGGAAAATATTTCTTGCATATTTAAGCTAAATTTAGTGTTATATTTTTGTTCTTTTCTTTCATTTTCAGCATCATTGCATTATCATATAGATTAATTTACATTTTACAATCATTAGAAAATAAAAATAGAAACCAAAAACATCAAAAGAAACAAAAAAAACCCTTGGAGAAAGCACATTCATTTGATCATGTCAAATCTCTTTTTCCAAGTTAACCTATCCCTCAAGCCCTTTAGTAGTGATGACTTTGATATGTTAGACGAATCCCTTGAGGTTTTCATCTCACAAGGTTCATCCACTAAGGCTTATCATGACAAACCAAAAAAAAGAGATGTTAACGCAATCACACCTCAACTGATCCTTTACCCATCCTCACATCAACCTCAAGTTCAAAATAAACTTGTGATCATCTTAGAAGCACCTAAAAAGAAGTCATTGAAACTAGGAGATATCTTGAACTTTACAAGGCAACTTGATAATGATAATGTTTCACAGTAGCCAAGTTACAATACCGTTGCTCATAAATATAACACAAGGATAAATAGGCAACAACAAACCGCTCTTGTTTCATTACCATTGGCTCAACCTATCTTGCCTAGTGCTCCTTGCTTGCCTTCACATAATAGAAAGGATTATGATCTTGTTGAACAACTTAAGAATACTCCTGCTAAGATATCCTTATGGGATCTTATTCAAGCCTCACCTAATTATCATAGTATGCTTCAAACAACCTTACAACAAGTTGTGATTCCTCCTAATACAAATCCAAATGATGTGGCAGCCCTAGTTCAAGGAATGAATTCAGTTAATCTAGATATTATTTTTCACCAAAGCGAGTTACCCTCCTTGGAAGTTCAAAAATAATACGAAGCTTTCATGATCATAGCCATTATTAATAGGAAAGGAATAAAGAGAACCCTTGTTGATAATGGCTCAACCCTTAATGTGTGTAGTGTGAACCTTTTAGATAATACTGGAATTTATAAGAGTAAGATTGAACCTAACTTGTCCATTTGTGGATTTGATAACATAGTATTAAAATAACCGCTTGGCATGATCACATTACCTACTACCGTTGGAAAGGCCACATTGCAAACTACTATCCATGTTACATGCCTCACGATCTTTCATATAATTTTCTTTTAGGTAGACCATGGATTCATGAAATAAATGTGGTGCCTTCGACTCTTCATCGTTTAATGAAGTATGCTTACAACAATAAAGTTTACACAGTCAAGGCCGTCCCTAAACCTAAAATTTGTTTGCACATTGAGAAAGATAAACAAAGTCCTATGAAAACATTGATACCAACTTCAAATTTTGAAATCACGCAAGAACTAGAAAAAGAAAAGCATATCAAAGAAGTCATGAATTTATTGGAAGATGATTGTAGTTCCTTAGATTTCACACCAACATTCATGGGATAATATAAGTGTTGGAAATAGGATGCCATTTAATTGTAATCCTAAACATTATTTCATGTATCTCCTAAGTCCTTGGAAAGTGTTCCCCAACACTAGGATTAGAAAGAGATTAAATTTGAATGAAATGAACATGTAAATTGGAATTTGTAATTAATTCTAAATGATAGGAACATGTGGGGACACCCAAGAAGTGCTCCTAAAAAATAGGAGCACATGAGGAACCCACATGGAAGGTGGAACCCACTTTGAGTTAAGTTAACTGTTTGGAGAAAGATAACTCTTTAGTAATGCATGTAAAAATCCTAAAATTTAGGGATTGATGTTTACATGCATGGAGTTCAGTTTAGTTTAGTATTAGTTTAGTTCAGTTCAATTCAGTTCGGTTTGGTTCGGTTCAGTTTAGTTCAGTTTAATTTAGTTATGGTTCAGTTATCTTAAATTGCATGTAGTTAGTTTCAGTTGAATGCTAGTTGACTTCAATTGACTTGGAATGCATGACTAATGACTTGAGTTGCATGATAGATAATAGGTGATACATTCAGTTAAGTGGGGATGATCAATCATGCATCATGTTTGCATGATTGATGGAGAGATATGTTTCAGTTAACAGAGATTGACTTGGACCCACCTTGGGCACCCAAGTTGGCATCTTGGAGTTAACACTTTTGCATGATAAGATATTTTATAAGGCTGAGTTAAGTGGGCCCATTCTTGGGTGCCAACTTTGAGGAGAAGCTTACAATATGTCTTTGTAATCAACATTGAGTTATGACTTCAGTTTGGGACGCCCAAATTGAGGAGAAGCTTACAAGATATCTTGTTCTAAGGTTAAATAATACAAGCACTATTGATTCTGGTGGAGTTTTTTCCCGAAAGGGTTTCTCCATGGTATATGTTGTGTCACTTCTATCTTTTGGTCTTATTCTTCTACAATCTTCTGTCTATTTCTACAAATGGTAAAATGAATCTAAATAGGTAATCATCCAGAGATAAATTGTAACAAAGAACACTTAATTAGATCTACAGTATAATAGTTTTACAAGTTTGAAAGCTACATAATTACCTCCATTTTCAACATTTGGTATCAGAGCTAACGGTTGGGGTAGAGTTTTGGACACCTTTCTCTTAAAATTTTGAAGGTTTCTTGGTTGTAGTGGGAGCTTTTACTATTGTGTTATTGCTGATTTTGGAAAATAAGTTTGTTACAATGAGTTTTAATTCTCGTTTAGATATTGAAAGATTCAATGGATCTAATTATGAAATGTGGAAACTAAAAATGGAGGATCTCCTAGAAGAGAGAGATCAATGGTTAGTTGTTGGTAATGAGACAAAGTCACCTACAACGATGTCAGATGAGGATTGGGCTAAGCTTGATAAGAAGGCCAGAGGGACCATAAAATTATGTCTTGTTGATGTTGTTCTCTTGAACGTTTCAGAAGAAACTACTACATATAAGTTGTGGAAGAGAATAGGTGATATATATATATATCAAACCAAAATTCTTACTAATAAGTTGTATTTGAAAAGATAGATGTATTCTTTAAAGATGAAAGATGGTGATTCTTTTGCAAATAATTTTAATTCTTTTAATTTGATTCTAAGTTAGTTAGCATCTATAGATGTAAAGCTAGAAGATGAAGATAGATGCATTTTGTTACTTTGTTATCTTGGGAAAATCTAATTGTTTCTATCAGTGGTAGTGGTGCAAACCCAAAGATGGACAATATAATTTCTACTCTCCTATCAGAGGAGATGAGGAGGAAGTCTAAAATGGAAATCCAAGATGCCATGTTTGTAAAAGGTAGGCCTAAGAAAAATGAACCTAAGAGAGACAAGGAAGGGAAGGGTAAGTATGAAGGACGGAGTAAGGTAAAGTGTTGGAACTGTGGGAAATCGGGACATGTGAAGAAGGATTGTAAGAACAAGAAAAATAGTTTTGATTCTTCTACAAAGGAATCCTCGAATGATGGAAATCATGCATTTATCATTTCATATAAAAAATGTTAGTGATGAATCTTTGCTTGATGTTAAAGAGTGATCTTCATGAAGAGGATGGTAGTCATGATGCCATGTGTAGCTCGTACCACAGTTCAGTGGGAGTTGTTGGCAGTGACGTGGATGCATAATTGGTCTTGGTTATCTTCATGTGATTGGGGATATGTTTTTTCTTGGTTTAGAGTGGTTGCTATTATGTCATGGTTTACTCTTGATACACGTTTAGAGTTTGGCATGGTACTTGTTCTCTTGAGACTAGGATGTTTATGTATGTTATGATGCATGTGATCTCCTTGGAAGAGATGGTTAGATCATGTTGTCATGTTTATGTTCCTAATTCATGATTGGAGCTTTGACATTGATCTTGTGTAGTTCTCTTATGTATTGGGTAGATTAATCATTTGCTTGATTACTTCATGATAGTGCTATGTTGCATTTGGAGTTTGGCATGGATTGGTTGGTTACGGGTCCTCATGGATACTTGGAGAAATAAGTGAGGCTTGAGTTCTCTTATGGTAAGAGATATATGTTGGAATGATTACTTGTAACGAAAGGGTTTTCAATAGTAAATACCAACAAGCCTACACCTTGGTTGGACGTGATTTCAACACCCTCAACGGTTTCACATGCCTCCAAAGAGGCAATTTGGTTATAGAGACTTGGGAAAGGTATTGGTTTTAATTGCAAGTTAAACTTGAATGTGATAGTCAAAGTGCTATTTGTTTAGCCAAAAATCCTATGTATCATGCTTGTACTAAGCATGTTGATGTTTAGTATCACTTTGTGTGAGAAATGGTTGAGAGTGGGAAGGTATTAATTGAGAAAGTTGAAACTTTGATTAATGTTGCATATTATCTTATGAAACTAGTTCCTATAGATAAATTCTCTTGGTTTTCAATATTAATCATTTTCTTGGAGCTTCATGATTATGCAGGTTGCATTTGAAGTTGGCATGGATTGATTAGTTGGTGCAGGAAGGCCATTCGGCTTGAGTCTTGTACTTGATTTATAATAATGATTCCTTGTTTATAATAATTGCAATGTATAATTTCAAGTGGGAGAATGTTGGAAATAGGATGCCATTTAATTGCAATCCTAAATATTATTTCATGTATCTCCTAAGTCCTTGGAAAGTGTTCCCCAAAACTAGGATTAGAAAGAGATTAAATTTGAATGAAATGAACATGTAAATTGACATTTGTAATTAATTATAAATGATATGAACATGTGGGGACACCCAAGAAGAGCTCCTAGAAAATAGGAGCACATGGGGAACCCACATGGAAGGTGGAACCCACCTTGAGTTAAGTTAACAGTTTGGAGAAAGATAACACTTCAATAATGCATGTAAAGATCCTAGAAGTTAGGGATTGATGTTTGCATGCATGGAGTTAAGTTCAGTTCAGTATCAGTTCAGTTCAATTCAGTTTAATTTAGTTCAGTTCAGTTTAGTTATGGTTCAGTTATCTTAAGTTGCATGTAGTTAGTTTCAGTTGAATGTTAGTTGACTTCAATTGACTTGGAATGCATGACTAATGACTGAGTTGCATGTCAGATAATAGGTGATACATTCAGTTAAGTGGGGATGATCAATCATGCATCATGTTTGCATGATTGATGGAGAGATATGTTTCAGTTAACAGAGATTGACTTAGACCCACCTTGGGCACCCAAGTTGGCATCTTGGAGTTAACACTTTTGCATGATAAGATATTTTATAAGGCTGAGTTAAGTGGGCCTATTCTTGGGCTCCAACTTTGAGGAGAAGCTTACAAGATATCTTTGTAATCAACGTTCAGTTATGACTTCAGTTTGGGACGCCCAAATTGATGGACTTGGTTTGACATTATTTTTCATGGAAGAACTCTACTTGCAAAGAATAGGCATAGGTTTTGTGAGATAAGATTTGTGCTTTGTAATTGTAAACTCTTTGGAATTTACAAGGCTCATTATTGTCTATAAATTGCAGCAAGTTGAAGAGAGTTCTATCATATTTTATTGCAGGTTGTGAAGAAGAATTGTTGAAGGAAAAAGAAGCATCTCAAGAAAGGATTGATAAAGAATTATTGTAATCTTGTTCTAAGGTTAAATAATACACTTGCACTATTAATTCTCGTGGTGGAGTTTTTTCTCAAAAGGGTTTCTCCACGGTATATCTTGTCACTTCTATCTTCTAGTCTTATTCTTCTACAATATTTTGCCTATTTCTACAAATGGTAAAATGAATCTAAACAGATAATCATCCACAAAGAAATTGTAACAAAGAACACTTAATTAGATCTACAATATAATAGTTTTACAAGTTTTAAAGCTACATAATTACCTCCATTTTCAACAATAAGATGATAAAAAATAACCTGAAAAGGGAAAAGAATCAATGGTAATGTCAACACAAAACTCAAAAGAACCCTCACAAGCATTTACTTCATCCACTTTAGAAGAAGACACAAGTTAAACAACAAATTTTAATGAAGCGAACTATGAACAACCATTGAATCTAAAAGAGATGGAAAAAATTTATGGAAGAGGTTATGAGCTCTTGAAACAACTTGGTTATAGTGGAAAAGGATGTGGAAGAAAAGAACAAGGAATTTGTGTTCCTATAGAGCCTAACACACAAGAAACAAAAAGTGGTCTTGGATATTGTCCTTCTAAGATAACAAAAGCAACAAAATACCTTCACTCAACATCAACACCATCATGTTTAGTTCCTCTACAACAACTCTCACTTTGAAGCATCCTAAATTGATTGATACAAGATGCAAGGAATCATTGGAATACTTCGAAGGTGATGAAGCCTTGAAAGAAATGTTAGGAGTTTATCACAAGTCATTTACTCCCCCTAAGAGACAAGGAGTCACTTGCACTATGGTTAGTGCTAAACAAGTGGATGAAGAAAAGGAAATCAATGATGATGATGATAAAGAAGAACACAATTCTGAAATTCTAAGACAAAATGCACTTCCTATGGGAGATACAATCAACATATCGATTGATCAACACATCTAATGAAGAAAAAGTGGTTCAAATAGGAAACTACCTTGATGATGATGAACAAGAAGATCATGCAACATTATTACACAAATTTCATGAACGTTTTGCTTGGATTTATTCAGACATTATGGGTATTGATGCTAAGATAGTAACACACAACATAGTCCTTGAATAGGATGCTAAAATAGTAAGACAGAAGATACAAAAGATGAATCCTAAGATAGCTCTATTGGTTAAGGCTGAGATTGAAAAACTTCTTGAAGCTGGTTTTATTTGACCTATTGATTATTCTCCATGGATCTCAAACATTGTTGTAGTCACCAAACTTGATAATCGTATTAGGATGTGTGTGTATTTTTGTGATATTAATAAAGAATGTTTAAAAGATGACTTTCCCCTTCCTAATATTGACATGATAATATATTCAACTATAGGACATGCTTTGTTGTCATTCATGGATGGATTCTTGGGATATAATCAAATCTTTATCAACCCTCAAGATTAATACAAGACAACATTTACTACAACTTGGGGAACATTTTTTTGGGTAGTTATGCCTTTTAGATTAAAGAATGCAAGTGTGACATATCAAAGAGATATGAAATTGATATTTCACAATTACATACACAAGATTTTGGAATATTATGTTGATGATATTCTAGCCAAATCTTTTACTCAATGAGACAATGCTAACATCCTTCAAAAAATATTTGAAAGAATGCAAAAGTAGAACATGAGGTTGAATTTGAAAAAGTGTCTTTGGTGTGGATAGTGGAAAGCTTTTAGGTTTTATAATATCTCACAGAGGCATCGAGTTGGATACCAATAAAATTGACGCTATCATAAACATGCCACCTCCTAAAAACATTTCTTAGTTACGTAGCCTACAAGGGAGAATACAAGCTATCCATCATTTTGTAGCATCCTTAGCAGACCAAACATTACCCTTTACATAACTTCTTAAGAAAGAAGTTGAGTTGTAAATAGGCCTTTGAAAGTTTGAAACATTATCTTGCTACTCCACCTATTTTACAAACTACTATGCAAGAAAGACCATTTATCCTTTATACAGCAGCATTATCCCATGCTCTAGCAACATTGTTGGATCAACAAGACGACAGTGGTAGAGAACATCTTGTTTATTACATTAGCCTAACTCTAATTGACTATGAGACACAATATACAACAATGGAAAAATAATGTTTGGATCTTGTATTCACTACTAGTAAATTGGGACATTACTTATTAAACGTGAAAATTCATGTGATGACAAAATTCGATCCTTTGAAACATCTCTTTGCTAAAACTAATTTATCGAGACATTTAGCTAAATGGGTTATGTTGTTAACATATTTTGATCTTAAATTTGTATCTAAAAAGGAAATCAAAGGACAATCCTTAACTGACCATCTAGATAATGGTCCTTCCCCCTTAGTGTTACCTAATATGGACTCATTCCCTAATGAAAGTGTGTTGACTATTGTAAAAGAAAAAGAAACATGGGAATTGTATTTTGATGGTTCTAAGTGTCGAACTGACTCCGGAGCTGGGGTTATAATAGTTCCTCCTTTAGGAAAGCCTATTCCCTTATCCTACCATATAAAATTCCTATGTATAAATGAAAATGCAGAGTATGAAGCTTTAATTGTTGGTATACGTGCAATGTTAGCCTTAGTTGTTAAACACATTTCTATATTCGATGATTCTCAATTATTCATTAAACAAATAAATGGTTCATTTTGAGAAAAACATGATAAAATAATTTGGTATAAAGACCTCACAATGACATTATTAGGGTAAGTGAATGGATCTGTGACACAATTTTGGCTCTTAAGATGCCACATTTTTTTCTAAAATCAGAAAAATCTGATTTGCATGAGAAAATGAAGATAGTTATGCTCAAATTTTCAAGATGCAACAAGAACAAAATTTGAAGTGATCTAAGTCTAGTTTCTAGGCTACTAATTCTTTTTGAAATTAATGAAGATTAAGGGTCTCAAAAAGGGGGGGGAAATAGGTCCTATTTTATAAAAAAAACACAGCATAGCACCTGAGGGCTCCCCCCTTTTTGATTAATTTTTTTTTAGAATTTCAAAAATTCGAAAGGTGAGAAATTAGATAATACCATTTATTTTATCCTTGTTCTTTCGGATAATTTTTTTAATGAATATATAATATTTTATGAATTTTGAAAGTCAACACATCTTGAAAAGCTAAAATTTGAGCGTGCTCCCCCCTAAATTTTTTGAAAACTAATAGAAAATTGATTTTTTTTTCATCATGTGTAGAATGGAGTCTATTTTTAAAAAATGTAATTTATTTCACGTTTTGATGAATGAGTAAAAATATATCCTAAAACTAGCACATGTTGGTTTTTAACCAAAATGAAGGAATTTACAATAGAAGCTATGGATCAAAAACTTAAATGAATCAAAACAAAAAAAGAATTATATATTTTTATAGCTAAGAGAGAGGTTAACGCCATCACAATTTTTTTATAAACTTGCATTGAAAGGCGTGCAACTTGACGGGAAGGATAGACAAAAATATGAGGAAATTTGGAAAATCTTGTCAATTAACACATCCAAAGCAAGTCATTTGGAAAGTGCCAAATTTGGCGTGCACCAAATGTGATGTGTCATTTAGCGAGTGCCAAATTTGGCTCTCGCCAAATAACCTACTTTGAACAAAATCTTACTTTCCCCTCTTTGGTCGACCACTTTGATAATGCTTAGAGAGAACAGTTTATGATCATAGATGGATAGTTGAGGTTTTACCTTTCATACACTATTTGCCTCGTTACCCTAATTGGATAACTCTCTATCCCTCTAAAGTATCTCTCTCTCTCTCAGGTCTCACTCCCTCCCACACTACCTAGACTACTCTCTCTCACTCCAATCCCCTCTCTTAGGTCATGTTCCCTCCCACCCTACCTAGATAAATATTTCTCATTCCAACCCCCTTTCTCACTCTCACTCTCTCTCTCCCCCTCTGGTCTTTTTTTCTCTCTCACTCCATCTCCCTCTCTTAGGTCATTATCTTTCTCTCAAGTCTCTCCCTCCTACCCCCTCTCCG
>VDFB02081017.1:620326-633556 GCA_007258455.2 Sequoia sempervirens | reverse complement strand
ACACTCCCTCTCTCTCTCTCTCTCTCTCTCTCTCCCCCTTTGGTATTTTTGTATCTCTCAGGTCTCATCCCTCCCAACCCCTCTCCCATTGTTAGGTATTTCTCCCCACCTTAATTGGATAACTCTCTATACCTCTCAAGTCTCAATTGCTCTCAAGTCTCAATCCCTACCACACTATCTAGACTAATCTCTCTCACTCTTATCCCCTCTCTCTCTATCTCAAGTCCCACTCTCTCCCTCTCTTTGCAAGGTGAAAATTTCAAAGCAACACATTTCAATGCAGTTGACTCCCTATTGTACCAATCTATGCTTGATCCATCACCTTTTTACCACCAACTTGCATGCTAGATAATGTAGAAGAAGATATTTTGAATTTTCTACATCATTTTACATTATCTCAGGTAATATATTCATTTTGGTAATATTGAAATGTTTACATTTATTATATTTGTTTGTTTTTGAAAATATAAACTAAATTCCTTTAATTATTTTATTAATCATAGCAATTGGACATAGAATTCAACATTGAATTAAATGGGAGTTGCATAAAAAAGTTTATTTTTTATGAGTTTGAAGAAAAAATATGAAAAACATGACATAATTTAGATGAATTCATGTTTAAACTTATATAAACAATATCAACTTAACACAAATTTTCTTATGAATTCTATTTGCATAGTAGTCCATTTCTAGCATGGCTAGTGGAATTTACTCTATTTAATTTTAGGTAGATGTTTATATTGAGTTTTTTTGTTTTGTTTTGACAATCTTCATTGTTACACATATAATTCAACATTAAATTAGATGGATGTTGCATGTAAAAGATTAATTTTTATGAGATTGAAGATATAAAATGGAAAACATGACATAATAGATTCAAATTCAATATTAGTGATGGTTGTGGGAAAACTTTTATTTTCAACTAATTTGGAAAACCTAAGAGCTTTCATCAATGTTAATGCAAGTTCCCATTAACTTTTTTGTTCCATAAAAAATTCACCTTCATCATGTGCTTAGATAAATTCAAGTGACTTGACATAGTTGTTAATGCAAGTTTCCATTCATTCATACCATTTACCTTTATTAGAAATAAAAAAAGGGAAAATTTTGTGCAATTGAAAATTCTTATTGTCTTTCTAAGTTACCTCATTGCCAAAGAAATAGTGAATAATTCCAAGATATAGCATTACAAACCCTTCTTTGAATTCATGTTATTCATGGCTTGGTTGACAATCACAATGTGGTTTTCACAACAATAAGCACAAGATTCTCTAGTTTCCAAAGGTGGCAGCAACTTATACCATAGGTTTGACACTTCTTTTCTCCTAATCACTTTTCCACACTCCAAATACTTCCCTCAAACCCAAGTCTTAACATTGATCAATGCTTACATGAAGCAATTTTTGTACAAATCCCTCAAAGTACTGGGTTTTACATAGTATAGTTGCAAAAAGAAAGAAACTATCCTCAATAACTCACACAAAATGATGATTCAGCAACCCTTTTTTGTCAACACATGCATATAGGCATACAAAAAATTAGCACCAAGTTTCATATATTTTCACCAAACGCATCAAAAGTTATGAGTTTTTTGAAGCTCGCTATAATGCCTAGGCTAGGGACAACAATGTTTGACAAGATATGTAATGTTTGATAAGTCACATTAGTTATGAAATGTAAAGTAATGCTTTGATTTTTAAAGATTGCAATGCCATGTAATCAGTGATATCAATATCTTTCATAAAATGTTTGGTGTGTTTCATAAAATGCAATGTAATCAGCAATATGGATATGTTTGAAAAAATGCATTACTAAATTTTCTTGTGGTATGGAGGTAGATGTATGTATGAAAAATGATGTATCATAGACATGTTTGATAATTCCAAATAGCTCGCTGCCTTGTTTCATAAAATACTTTGGTGTGTTTCATAAAATGCAATGTAATCAACGATATCAATATGTTTCATAAAATGCATTACTTACTTTTGTTCTATGTGTGTTTGTGAACATGTAGCATTCAACGTCATGCCAAGAAAATGACCAAAGGCTCTAACACCAGAATAAGGTGCAGTTAAAAATGCAAGGAGAAGAGAATCAAAAATTGTAGCTCATGAAGCAAAGGAATTGCAGCCCATACAACCAGAAATTCTCATGCAATCTAAGAGGGATGTTCAGTTGGAAAAACAAAGGGCATGAATGAACAAAGTTTGTGGAAGGACACAAATGGATCCCAAAGTTGGGAGCACATCATCAACCATAGGTGAATTTCAATGCACATCTATGAGGCATACACTGCCCCTACCTTGTCAACCCTATCGAATTGGCAAGCTAGTGAGCTCACTAACTTGCCAAGCTCACTAGCTTGCCAATTCGGTAGGGTTGATAAGGTAGGGGTAGTGTATGCCTCATACAAATGGGGTCTCATGGTGATGTACATCACCATGAGACCCCATTTCTATGAGGCATATGCTGCCCCTACCTTGTCATCTACTCCAACAAGCCAAAGTTTAGTGGGATAACACATTTTCCCATCTCAAATAAATCTATAAATATATCCTTCCAATTGATAGAGATAACAAATATATTTTGAGGACAAGACATAGTTTGGAAAGAAGGGATGACGTTAGTGGGGAAAATAGTAGAGTACAAATATAGAGTAGGAAAACCTACAATAAACCACCACATATAGGATACAGAGCTCCTGGTCGACAAGTCATCCCTAGAAAGAGATACATTTTGTAAGGGACTCATCCCACTAGATATAATGTAACAAATTAAGATATAACTCAAGGAATATATGAAGGAATAAAAATAATTGATTAGGTAGAAGGAATAGAAGATTTGTAATGTACAAGACATCCAATAGAATGATGGGAATGTAATATTAGTTATATCAATATATGAAAGTTGAATAATGACCACATAATATATTATGAATGTGATCTAATTTTTTTTTATAGTTATTCTTTTATCTTTTTTGATTTTTTAACATAGATTAATCTCTAATCCCTCTCCTACTAGTGAGTCTGGTGTATAGATACAACACCTATAGAACACTCAAGGCACAAAACTCTGATTTGTGATTCCCCACTTTACTTTCTGACATAGAGGTTGGTACATTTTTCTTACTCAAAATATTTGAGATGTAAGTTCAAGCATAGTTATTTTATTGACACCTAGCTCATAATTGATTGGTCTACCAAGATTCTTTTTGGTAGCATCCACTTCGATAGTGTTTAAGGGTTCCAAATATCCCTTGTAGACATAATTTTCTCCTAATTAAAGGAAATAAATCTCTTGAAAAGGCATGGAATGAATAATATTCATTTTTTGAGTAAAGGGTCTTCCTAATAATAGGTTGTACCTTATGTCCTTGTCAATTATGTGAAATATCATTGAGACCATTTTGTGTCTAGGAGAATATGGAAGCATGATTTTCTTGACAACTATAGCATTGAGGTTATCATAAACTTTTAGGGTGTCCCTTTAGGCTATGATATTCATACTCTCATACCCCATTATAACTCTTCGAGAGTGTAATAACCATTGATGGTTACTAATCATTATTTTTCTTCTTTTATTCTCTCCCTATTATAACTAGCACCAATTGACTAACTTATTCTAAAAACTTAATTTATTAAAATGAATCAACCTAATGATTATATATCAATATCAATATAGCATATAATCTATTCAAATAAACACTTGTAATGAGATTTACTCAAATTTTGAAATTTATTGCTAACCTCAAACATTTGTAATTCATGCAACGTAATCCCTTAACAGTCCAAATTGCAAAAGGGAAGCAATCTTTGATGGCCTATTACCTAGATACCGTGTCAATTATGGGTGTTTCATATGAGGCATTGAGATCATGTAGGGCACCTCTACAATAACCTCTCTTGGTTTTTGTTATCTCAAAGTCGTTTTTCCATGGTGTCCAATTTTGACTTGATAGAAAATGTCAATTGCAAGCAATGTAAAGTTGCAAAGTGGTGCAACTTTCATGATGCAACTCGTGTGACCAAAAAAACTATTCCAACACATCTGGATGGGTACTTTTACACTAGGTATGGTCCTCTTTTGCACCCAAACATGCCAAATCACTCTAAACTATGTTCAACTAGCTCAATCCCTTAAGGGTCCAAAGTGCAAAAGGAGAGCAATCTTTGACAGGCTATTACTCAGAAACTGTGATGCTTACAAACTCTTCGTCTGAGTCTACAAGATTATGTTGGGCCCCTCTACAATAACCTCTCTCAGTTTTTCTTATCTCAGAGTTTTTTTTTTGTGGTTTCTAGTTTTCACTTGATGGAAAAAGTGTCAAATGCAAGCAGTATAAAGTTGCAAAGTGGTGCAACTTTCGTTCTGCAACTTGTGTGACCAAATAGACTATTCCAACACATCTATATGGGTACGTTTACGCTAGGCATGGTCCTATTTTGCACCCAAACACACCGAATCACTTTGAGCTACATTCAACCGGTTGAATCTCTTATGAGTCTAAAGTGCAAAATGGCTGCAATTTTCAACATGTTGTTACTTGAACACTGTGATGCTTAAAAAATTATTTCCTGAGCCTATGGGATCACGTTGGGCCCCTTTGCAATAACCTCTCTTGGTTTTTTCTATCTCAGATGCATTTTCCCATGGTGGAAAATTTTCACTTGAGGAAAAAGTTGTCAACTGCAAGTAGTTGAAAGTTGCAAAGTGGTGCAACTTTCGTTTCTACAAATTGTGTGACCAAATGAACTATTTTGACACATCTGAGTGGGTACATTTACACAAGGCATGGTTGTCTTTCACACCCAAAAACACTGAATCGCTTCGAGCTACATTCAACTGGTTGAATCCCTTAAGAGTTCAAAGTGCAAAATGACTGCAAACTTCAACATGATGTTACTCAAATACCGTGATACTTAGAAACTTCTCATATAAGCTCATTGGTTTTCATTGGGCCCCTCTACAATAACCTCTCTCTATTTTCACTATCTCGAAGGCGTTTTCCCGTGGTTACAACTTTTCGCTTGAGGAAAAAGTTGTCAAATGCAAGTAGTGCAAAGTTGTAAAGTGGTGCAAAGTTTCATTCTGTAACTCATGTGACCAAATGAACTGTTCTAACATGTCTGGGTGGGTACGCTTATGCTAGGAATGGTCCTCTTTCACACCCAAACATGTTGAATCACTTTGAGCTACATTCAACCGGTTGAATCCCTTAAGAGTCCAAAGTGCAAAATGGTTGCAAACTTCAGCATGTTGTTACTCAGATACCGTGATGCTTATAAACTTCTCGTCTAAGCCTATGGAATCATGTTGAGTCCCTCTACAATAATCTCTCTCGGTTTTCGCTATTTCAAAGGCCTTTTCTCGTGGTGGCAAATTTTCACTTGGGGAAAAAGTTGTCAAATGCAAGTAGTGCAAAGTTGCAAAGTGGTGCAACTTTCGTTCTGCAAGTTGTGTGACCAAACAAACTATTCCAATGCATCCGAGTGGGTATGTTTACACTAGGTATAGTCCACTTTCGCACCCAAACACATTGAATCTCTTTGAGCTACATTCAACCAGTAGAATCCCTTAAGAGTCCAAAGTTCAAAATGGCTACAAACTTTAACATGTTGTTACTCAGATGCCATGACACTTAGAAACTTCTCGTCTAAGCCTATGGGTTTGCATTAGGCCCCTCTATAATAACCTCTCTCATTTTTCTCTATCTTACAGGCATTTTCCTGTGGTGGTGACTTTTCACTTGGGGAAAAAGTTGTCAAATGTAAGTAGTGCAAAGTTGCAAAGTGGTGCAATCTTCATTCTGCAACTTGTGTGACCAAACGAACTATTCTGATGCATCCGAGTGGGTACGTTTACGCTAGGCATGGTCCTCTTTCACACCCAAACACACCAAATCGCTTTAAGCTACATTCAACCAACTGAATCCCTTAAGAGTATGAACTACAGTTGGTGTCACCGAATAGTGCACCCTTGCTGAGATGCAAAACTCAACCTACTAGTGAAACATTGGATCTGAATATTCAATATACATGACGTATGTTTTTTCATGCTCTAGAGTTATAAAACATGATGTGATAGCAATTATAGGACCATGTTTCTCAATGATTTGTCATGTTATTTCATGCATAGAAAATGGAAGGAGGTTTTTTAACTTATTTAAATGATGAACATGGGAGAAATGTGATAATTGCACATGATTGATGCATCCAAAAATCAAGCTTATATTTTTTTTCATACACATCTAATATCTTTAGAATATCATTAAAACTGACCTATGCATTGATTTCATTTAATGAGATGTCAAGTGTTGTGATATTAGCGGATGCAAATAACTTTTGTTGGTTGGATCAACAACTATCATGTGTTTTGATGCACGTTCATACAAGTTCATAGAGGTATATATATATGCCCGTGAGGTTTGAAACATACATTTGTTCTATAGATGCAAATGCAATGTTTGCTAAGCTTTAGAATCAGAACCATTAGTTGTTGGATGTCAGCCTCAGCCACGAATTAAAAGCAATACATTTTGCTATGATATTTTTTTATGGGAAGGAGCTCTTACAGTTCATTTGAAACTTTTTGGTGTTAAATTCCTTTCCACTAGACAACAATAGAACTCAAGAATCATGGAGCATACACGCAAATACATGAAGTATACACATGAATCGTGAAGAATACACATGAATTATACATTGGAAGCATGAAGCATACACGTGAATACACACAATATATGTGAAGTATACACGTGAATAAGTGAAGCATGCATGTGAATAAGTGAGGCACAAGTAATTGAAGCATTGCAAAGGATACAAACCATCAGGAATGGAGCTTATTTACACAATACACATTAGATGAAGCTTATTGAGCAATAGACAGTAATTAATTAAGCATTAGATGTAAAAAAAATCCATGCCTACAACATTCAAGCATACAATTTACACAATACACATGATAACATCAATCAAGAATGGCAGTAGCAAAATAAGATTGTCTTTAATCAAAAATTTGTAAGGCTATACAATGATATATATTGATAAAAGTATATACAATATATCCAAAAAATTAATACTGGCTTAGTACAAAAGAGCCATATGGACATAAAATGTCATGTATATATCGATAGTACAAAACATATGTTCCAAAATGCCACATAGGCATACAACAAACAACCCTAATACATAGTCATTTCCCTCTAGGGGAAGGAACAAGATCTCGTGTTTCCTTCAAAATTCAGCTGGATGGAGTGCATGTTGGTTCTCTTTTCTTTCAAACATGCTCACTAGTCCTCCTCTCTTCACTCTGGACCTTCAACAGATACAATAAAAAGTAAAGATGTTAATATATAGAAATTGAATTATGGAATGGCATATAACAAAATATAATCACTTATCGTATACATATAGTCATCATGCACATTTACAACATTACCACATCCACAATCTGGAGTGACAACCACCTGTAGCAACCATCAAGATAGAAATTAAACTACATTAAATTATCTTGAATTTTCTATAATAGACCATAAAAGAGAAAATATAATGTCAAATCGACTAATTTGTTGCATACCTCTCTCAATGGATCAGAATTGGCTATTGCTACAACAAATCCATGGTCCATCATGCCAGCAACATCACTAGGGCTGCCTAATGTCAAAAATTGCAAATGAAACAACATATCTAACAGTAATATAAAGAAGTTCAAGTAGTCCCTTTATAACTATCATAAATGAAAGAGTAAATGGTTGGCCTCAGTTGAGACTACAGTTTAGTGCTTATAGATCATAGAATGGTGAAAGTACTAAGTCCACTAGGATAGTCCAAACTCTTGCAAATGCAAAAGTTCAGTGCTCATTGAGATTCGTATTGCATATGTTGATGAACTATTGTTAATGAGGGCATGCTGTCAACATAGTGATAATGCCACAATGAAGTTCACATGAATGAAGTGAGGATTACTATGTTACTAGCAGCTTTCAAAGGGATAATGGAACATACGATGAATTAGGATATGTCAAGGGTTTTACTATAGCACGTGAATTTTTTTGTTGAGGTGTGCAGTAGTAATGGATAAGACAACTTTGGTCAATAATGAGTGGAAGGAAAGATTTCTTCTAATGGTGTTCAGGATAAAATTTGGATGGAGGTGTGATCCGGGGGACAATTTTTTTAGTGAAAATTGAAGTGTTCCCAATACTCTAGATTTCAGCTTCATCAGAAAGAGAATGACGTTCTGATTCCAACGCAACTTGAACGGGGTGAAAAGGACTCTGTTTGTGCAAGTTACGGCCAGTCAAACTGGCTTCAGGGGCGTCCAAAAGGTGGAAAAAATAATCATCTTGAAAATTGACAAAACCAGTGTCATCACGAAGAGCTCGTCGAGATGATTCCGATGACGTTCGTTTCGTCAAAATCCGACATCGTATGCTCAAGATACAGGTGGTCAAAGTTTTGAGTTGACTTTTAAGCTAACTGTACGGATGATGACGTCAGCAGATCGTCCATACTGTACGGATTCCACATGGATGAATTTTGACCCAACATGTGGCAAATGACTCAGCTGTACGGACCAATCATGTGTTGACACGTGGCATCCGTACCGATGACATGGCTCTCCATACCCCGATGTGGCATCACACGTGGCAGTCTAATCAGCGGACACATCGGCAGGTTCTAACGAATAAGAGCTCGACACGTGGATGGCTTAGTCAGCACCTTCAGTGAATAGCACTCTGACACGTGGGTCGCAGTCAGCATACGGTCATCCGCATCGGCGGACACATCGGCAGGTATTGGCCAATAATGGCACGACACGTGGCATGCTCTCAATCTTCTGCACATCTGCGGAGTTGTTTTGTTCGTTTCAACCAAAATGGGTTGTTGCAACGGCTTGACCCCGAAACCTCCTGGTAGCCCATCACCGGTGGTTGCCATTCTACCAAAACAGTGCCTTTGGTGTATATATGGCAAGGGTTGTTTTTGTTGTTAAAAGTTTGCTATTTGGTTTTAAAAAAAAAAAAAAACAACAGCCGGCAGAGGTTGGAACCCCCGACCTCGCGGGGAGTAAAACAAAGGCGCACCACTAGACCACCAATGACTCCTTATATAATGTAGGAGTTAGTTTATTTTTGTTGTAATAATATAGGCCGAATCCCTAACAAATGGCTAATTAAGCCATAAAAATGTAAAACCACCTCTAACCACCTAAACCAGAAGCCAAATGGAGATATCAGAGATATTGTACGAGGTCATAAGGGAGTTAGAAATTTAATTTGGTGGTTAAGCCTAATAAGGAAAATTTTATGTATAAAAGAGGGGTGTAGGCCTTGTTTTCCCAAGTCCAAGTTGTGATAACGAAAGAATGCTCGGGAGATTTTGCAGACATTTCCGCACATCAGAGGAACGTTATGCTGTTGTGCTTGAAGGAGATTGTCCATGAAGCAATTGTAACTGATTTTGGAGTATAATCGGATCGATCACTCCGTTGGAGAGGGGCCCGGAGACGTAGTCCTTAGAGACGAACTCCATTATCAATTGCATTTGTCTCCTCTTTACTTTTCTCTCTTTCTTTTCAGTTCATTATCTTGGCAATCATGTTATGTTGATTTATTCATTTAAGCATTGTATTAAGTGATCTTTTACGTTACGCATTCTGTAAGCAATTTGTCCTAGATCCTAAATAGATCAAGTTGGTATCAGAGCTTTGTGTGTGGCTAGTATTGCAAAAATTGAATGCTAATGAGATCCAGGTTGCAACAAGGTGAAGGAGAACTTGAAGAATATAATCCAGAGATCGGAAGATGAAGAGCTAATCCACCATCACAGATGGAAA
Source organism: Sequoia sempervirens (assembly GCA_007258455.2). Classification (NCBI taxonomy): domain Eukaryota; kingdom Viridiplantae; phylum Streptophyta; class Pinopsida; order Cupressales; family Cupressaceae; genus Sequoia; species Sequoia sempervirens. The sequence goes on along the minus strand of VDFB02081017.1, from coordinate 623,719 downwards.
CGAAAGAAGGTGGACAAAGTTTAGAGCTCAATGACAAGGATTTCCAGAAGCTATTTCTTGACATGAAGGCAATGGTGGACGAACTTTATGCAGAAAAGAAGAAGCGCGAAAAGGGAGGTTCTTCAAAGCACGAGAAGCAGGAAGATCAGAAAGATACAAAGGAGAAAGCTCCAGAAACTCCTTCTCCTTCATCTTCTCCCTCTTCTTCTCCTCCCCCTTCTCCTCCTTCTCCTTCTCCTTCTTCTAATGTAAATCCATTTAAAAGCAAGTCTAAGCCTGTAATTAAGCTTGATGTAAAATTTGAGTTACCTAAATACTGTGGGGAGTTAAATGCTGAGAAGTTAGATGATTGGGTCCAACAAGTAGAAGTATACTGTAGGATTCAAGGCCTAGTAGAAGATGCTTCTAGGATTCAATTAGCAACTCTCTGGTTGGGAGGTACAGCTCTCACCTGGTGGGAGAGTAAGACTTGGGAAGAAATTGCTCGCCATGGTCAAGTTAATATGTCTTGGATGGAGTTTGTTGCTGCCCTTAGGAAACAATTCTATCCTTTAGGTTACATGTAATAGTTAACCATGAATTGGAAAACCTTTAGGCAAGGTAAGGGGCAGTCTGTACAGGAATATACTCATGAGTTTAGAAAATGGGCCATTGCTCTAAATGTTCCCTTGTATACCCAAGACACATTACTTAAGTATATTGGTGGTTTACATTCTTACCTTAGGCACACTATTTTGATGTTGAGTCCCAACAATCTAGACGAGGTGTCTGTTCAAGCTACTCATATAGCGTCAAGGGGTAAGAATACTTTTAGTGATAACTTTTCCAAGAAGCCATCTAAGTTTGAGGGTAAGTCTAAAGGGAAAGAAAAAGACAAAGACAAAGGTAAAGGGAAGAAGATAGCTACAGCTAAGAAAGAGGGTGAGAAACCCACATGCTCCCATTGCAAGAAAGAGGGGCATGATGATTCAAGATGTTGGAAGCTTCATCCTGAGTTGAGGCCGAAAAGATATGGAGGTAATAAAGGCAAGCAAAAGACTACTGCAGTGATTCAACAGGATCTTGGTTCTAACTCCGGAGATGAGACAAAGATTGTTGCACCGGAATCCAAAGGTAAAGGGAAAGGTATATCTCTCTCATCTGATGCAAGTTTTTCTAATGTCAGTGCAAGTACAAGTAAAGAATCTTCTCCTAAGGTTGATAAGCAAAGAAATGAATTGTTTCACATTCGTGTTGTAACAAAACACACTAAGGTTGATACTCTGTTTGATACGGGTTCACAAGTAAATTTAATATCTGAAGAAGTTGTAAAGAAACTTAATTTGGCTACAACACCTCATCCGAAACCATATCCACTTGGATGGGTTTGCAATGATGCATAATTAAAAGTAACTAAATAGTGTAAATTGAGATTTGCTATCACTGCAAACTTTGTAGATGAGGTAGAAGTAGATGTGGTCCCTTTGGATATTTGTGGGCTTGTGTTAGGGAGTCCTTATCTTTATGACAGAAAAGCAATCTTTTATAGGGGGGAGAATAAGTATCATCTTTTTGAAGATGGGGTAGAATACATTGTACGGGCACATAAGGTGAAGACTAATCTTACACTAGTTAATGCTGGTCAAATGAAGAGGTTGGTCAACTCAAGTAAGAATTTTGTATTGATGCTTGTAAAAGCCAAAGAAGATGATAAATTTGAGGCCTTCAAGGGGTGTGACCCAAAACATAAAACTGAAATGGTCAAGATTATTTCCACTTATGATGACATGTTTCAGGAACCGAAGGGGTTGCCACCCAAGAGAGAGATACAGCATGAAATCCAGTTACAGCAGGATGTGCCACTTCCTAATATCGGCATGTACCATTTATCTATTATGCAGAATAAGGAAATTAAAAATTAGGTTCAAGAGTTGGTGGAAAAAGGAGTGATTCATCCTAGTAAATCTCCTTGTGGTTCTCCAATTGTCTTGGTTCCAAAGAAAGATGGAACTTGGAGGATGTGCATCGACTACCGTGCCTTGAACAAGATAACGGTAAAGAACAGGTATCCTCTTCCCAGAATTGATGATTTACTTGATCAATTAAAACATGCAGTTTATTTCACTAAGTTAGATTTGCAAAGTGGTTATCATCAGATAAGAATTGCAGAAGATGATATTTGGAAGACTGCATTTAAGACAAAACAGGGACTATTTGAGTGGTTGGTTATGCCTTTTGGGCTTTGTAATGCACCAGCTACCTTTATGAGAGTCATGAATGATGTCTTTCATCCTTTTATTGATGGTTTTGTCATAGTCTATCTAGATGATATCCTTGTATTCAGTCAAACTTGGGAAGATCATGTAAGTCATGTAAAGAAAGTCTTTGATGTATTGCGAAAAGAAAATTTGTATGTAAAGATGTCTAAATGTGAATTTGCTAAGACATCCTTAGTGTACTTAGGCTATGTCGTAGGGGGTGGTCAATTGAAAGTAGACCCTGCGAAGGTCGAAGCTATTGTAAACTAGCCTAAGCCAAGTACAATCACAGAGGTTAGAAGTTTCCTAGGTGCAATTCAGTACTGGAGAAAGTTTATTGCAAATTTTTCTTATATAGCATCACCATTGCATGCATTAACCAGTACGAGAGCAACTTTTCAGTGGGGAGGTCCACAGCATAAGGCTTTCGACACTTTGAAGGGAAAGTTGAGCACCGCACCAATTTTGGCCTTACCAGATCTACATCATCCATTTGAGATTGAGACAGATGCGAGTGGGTTTGCCATGGGAGCAGTGCTCATGCAATGAGGTAAACCAGTTTGCTACCACTCTAAAACTTTTTTAGGAGCAGTAAGTAACTATCCCACTTATGATAAAGAACTTTATGCTTTAGTTCAGAGTGTTAAAAAATGGAAACATTACATAATGGGGAAAGAAACTGTAATCCACACTGATCACCAACCACTTCAATACTTGCACTCACAAACTAAACTGCAACAAAGTAGGCACTTCTGGTGGATGGGTTTTTTGCAACAGTTTCATTTGGTTATTAAGTATAAGAAAGGTACCCATAACAAAGTAGCAAACATTCTCTCTAGGCCTCCTATGATGAATGCCTTGATAATCCTTCAGAATAGTTCTATGGTTCATGAAAGTTTTCATGAACAATATGCTAATGATGAGAACTTTAAGGATATCTATGCTGCTTTAATGAATGGTAAACATGTAGAAGAGAAAGATTATTATGTGCAGGATAAACTGTTATATCACTTGGGAAAATTATGTATTCCAAAAGATGAACAAGCACAAGTTATTAGAGAAGCACATACCTCATTGATTGCAGGACACTTTGGGGTGAACAAAACATTGACTCTGCTGCAGAAATATTGTTATTGGCCTCGCATGCAAGAAACTG